>CAUJRU010001536.1:0-140168 GCA_963277665.1 Viscum album | reverse complement strand
ATGGATTTAATTATAGAGGGCTCCACCCATCACATACGAAGTCTAATACATTCCTCATATTAAATGGTTTAAACATATCATAAACATTCATATTAAAAATAGCATATGAAATGTCAATACTTTTACCATAAACCATAAATTGTATAAAAATAGCACATCCATAGTCAAACATATCACAAAAAATTCATTACAATATGGATGTTTTGTATCATTTTAAATCAGCATCATATAAACTTAAAATCAATCAAAGGAAGTTGACATAGATTAAATCAAAACTATTTGAGAGAAATATCTTTTTTTTGAAATCATTTGAAAGTCACATAATTATAAAATAAACCATTTACATTGAAAATATCCTGATAATATTGTATGTTAATATTTTATGATGTTATAATGGCAGAAATAGCTGCACTTGCCGTATAAGTTAAAAAAACATTCTTACCTTAAATTTGTCAAAAAGGTCAAAAAGTACCTTGTTTGGAAAACGATGGAAATATTCCTTTAAAAACACATAAGGGAATAAATTAAATTATACCATTTTCTAGTAAATAGTAAAAATGTTTTGAAATATATTTTTATGAAACATGGATGTGGATGACAAAGAAGTCCCTTTATATTATTACGTATAAACAACCTCAGATAATGAAGAGATTACAAAATAAACCCTTAACTTGTAATTTTCCTTGGTTGATGGTAGATTAACATCTTTTAGAATGGTGAAATAATTGTTATTAAAATATAAAATAATCATATATATTAATATGATATCATATACGATTTTTTAGCATTGATTTGTTAATAATATCATAGTTTTATTGTCGTTTTGGGTGTTAACTTACTCGTTTTCTTTTATATGTTTAGTTACATAAGACATGTTTGTTATGGATAGGATGTATATTATTCATATCCAGAATGATAGCAAGTCCTTAATAATTATTTTTAATCATCAAATGAGAATTATACACGAATGGATATGATGGAGAATGAATCTCAACACGTTCGTGGAGATGGTAGTCCGTACGTACGCACGAGGGACAGTATCATTCTTTTGATATTAAAATAATATATAATTTAATGTTATATCAAATAGAAAGAAGAATTATTATGTTATAATTATTATTTACATGAATTATAAATCATTATTATACCCATTTAAGTAATAATATATTGAATTACAATTACACCACAACGTGGAGACGGTATGTTGTACGTACGTACTTATGGTGACATGTAGTTAAAGGGATGGATAGAATGACGAATTTGATTGTTCCATAATTATAATATCATCATTGTATATATAAGATACTGGAGTTATTATTTTAGAATGGAAATAACAAGGAAATAAGAAGTTGAAGAAGAAAGGAACTTGAAAGAGGGTGTTGAAAACATTACCTCTTCTTCGGGTTCTTCTTTTTTATTTGATCAAAAGTGATCATTTGGTTGGATTTATGATCAAAATAAGGCCTATATGATGAATTGAGGGACGTTGGGAGGGTATTTTGGTAGATTTTGGAAGAGCCAAATGGCTTTGAAGGTGTGAATTAATGAGAAGGGGGAGTTCACTTTTATAAGAGCGGTGAGGGGCACCTTTGGAAAAGAAAGAAATATTATTTTATAATAAATTAATATTCAGTTTGTAATGGATCCAAAGTGGATTATTTGAATTTTATGGTGGGGATAGGTCATAAACCACTCATCCAATCGGTTTTAGATAGGTTTGGGACACTATATTAACCCTATATTTTAGTTTTAACTCTTAGTTAATTAGTTTCACATTTACCATGTCACTTTGTGTTTTTATATTATATAGTTAATAAACTTAATATATACATCCATGAGACCCCCAATTGATCCATTAATGATAAAAATATCATGATATAATTCTCTTGGCCGATCCTTAAATTTTTAGGAATTTAATATCAATTAATAATATAATATTTGTTTTAAAAACTCTTTTATGTCAATTTTGACACCATTCAATAATTTATTTCTGTTAAGGTCTTAAAAACTTTATTAATTAGAACCAAATTCATTAAAGAAAAACTATAATGTCATATTAAGTAATAAAATTCATGTATGTCATCAAAACATTCAAATTATATAAATTTTAACATTTATAATACCAATTATTTGATTCTTTCATTAATAATGAAAATACTTCATAATTATTGTGTCATAAATAATATTAATTATTAAATATTTTAAAATTTTAAATCAAAAACCAATATTTATGAAATCATTTTTTCTTTCTAATGAATATTTATAGGCAAAAATCCAACTTATATAACCCAGTGTAAAATTTGTTTTTCTAAAAGATATATGCTTGTGTCATTTTTATATTTATTTTAACGTAATTAAAATAAAGTGTCCCTATCACCTACAAGTGGCTCAATGGGGTCCCAAAAATCGACCAAAAGAAGACCATGGTCGGAAATGTATCAACCAATAAGGTTAGAACACGTTTTAGGGTAATTTATTATTATTATAATATTATTTTTAACCCTTATTTACTGGATTTACCTTTTAACCATGATAAATAAAATATTTAGCGATGTGATTATTAAAAATAACTAAAAATAAAAGTTATATATTTCCCCATTTTGTATATCCTGATTCCAAATATTTAATCCATTTTTCCAAATTGAAAACAAAAACGTGGCATTAATTAATTTAAAATTATTTTCCGCTGTCAAAACAAAAATATTGTTTTTAAGATATAATAACTATCAAAAGATTGGCACTTGTTTATGTTAATTTTAATTGTGAAATTGTTTTCAATGACCAAAATTGTATTAAATGGTAAACATATATTATAAATATACATTAAATCAACTCAAATTCATAATTTACCCCTATTAATTATTTTGATTAAAAAAATTGTTTTCAATTAAAATTTATTAATTTTCACAATTCATCAAAATATAAAAGTTATCCGAAAAGTACCAAAATTTCACCTTATGCTAAATTCGATATTCTGAATCAAAAAGTAAAGTCCATTTTGGGAGATAAAATTTATAAGAATTCAAAAATTTGGTATTACTATTCATATCGGCTAGTTTGATTTGTTGTGGTGTGTGTTAGAACTCGAAGTTGCGTAGAACACACGCTACTGTATTATTCAAAGAGAAGTGTACCGTGGAAGCTTGGGGTGTTACATTAATGAATAGTAATAAAATACCAAGTATATGAGTCCACTCAGATAGTATATTTTTTGGGAAATTATTCTAGAATATATTCTGATTCAATGTCCAGTTGAATTTGATGTTATTTTAGAGATCAATTGGATTTATTTTTATAATGATCTTAACAAATTAAAATATTGATTTTTAATATTAATTAATCTAAGAAGACTAAAAATATTAATTTATTTCATTGAAATAATGAACTTATAATTTAAATCACATCAATTTTATGTGTATTATTGTCTATCCATGTGATGTATTTATCTCAAATGATTAGGGAGAATCTAAACATTGAGGATATGCATATTTTTGGGGTATATATAAATTTATTTCATTAATAATTACATATTATTACACTGAATATGGATGGTGATATTTTAATATAACTAAAACATGATGAAATAATTATTTCAAAGATACCACTATGAAATAACTCTGTAAATTTGTAGGAATTGATGAAGAAATACTATAAGAATATTGAAAAATACATCATATCACTGACTACATCATAAATTTTTTGTCCAATTATTTTGATTAATAATAATGATAAGTTAATGAATCGTTACATTTCTTCTTTAGAACCACCAAATATAAAAAATAATAACATGTTTACTCAATACAATATGTTTGAAATTTTTGAAAAACTACATAAACATCCATAATATTTAATGATTCACCTTCATTATAGATATCATCAATTAAGTTTCAATAATAAGGATAAAAACCCATTATTCTATATGTGGTATGATCATTTTAAATTTATATTGTCTATTTTGGGCTCTAAAATTATCCTTTTTTTTTAATTTAATGATTATAGTCATTATATATTATCTTGATCTAGTTTTAGTCATTTTTATTAAGGATATTCCAATATATTCAAAGGTTCAAGAAGAGAAAGAAGATAATTTTATGATTGTGTTGAATACTATGAGGATATAACTGTTTTTATGTCATTTTTATCAAGTGTGAATTATATCAATAGAATGATTACTTATTGGTTCATATAATCTCATGTGATTTTATATTATTGGATCATTCAATGAAATATTTTATTATGCAATAACCCAGACCAACCATGGTGTCTTATATCCTTTGTTTTTTTTCATATGGTTGGATAATACTGAGTGTATGTGATATATTTATAATATCAATAATATACAGTTATAATGTTAACATAGAATGGATCCATGTTTCCTCTAATAGATAAATTTGTGGAAAATATTATTGATAATTAAAGTAGGTTGTTCTGTAACATCCTGTTACGGGTTTTAGGTATTCCTACCCCTCCTCTTGTTAGAGTTTGGGTTGGGTTTCTTTTGGTGTCATTCTAAGTGAGTTTCTCAGTATTAAGGAGGTTTCTGGGTAGGGGGATAGTTTTTATATTGCCGAAACATGGTTAGGGGAAATTTTCCACTAAGGCCATGTTTGGACAACATGCCTAGAATGGAATATACATAGTATGACCTAACTATGTGCAGTTTCCTAGGAACCATTGTAGACGGCATTTTCTAGATCAAATTTAATTAATATTTTTTGAACCACCATTTTTGATTTCGTACATGCCTACGTTGACCCTAATATATTTCTCCCTTCCTAAGAGATCCCAAGGAAATTTTTTGGTGCCTTAATGCCCTTCAGGATGATATGTGATTCTGGAGGAACGACCATTGATATCAATCAAGATAGCTTACTCCTCCCCTTCTCTACCTCCCGTGTTCTCCATCTATCTTTTTAGAGTTCCATAGATCATGGAATAGATGTGTGGAACTATTACCCTATATTCTGTGATCGTAATCATAGGCTTGATTTCATTTTGTGTGATCATCATTATTCATGGACAAACCCTGGTTATGATCTGGAATTACGACATTTAGGGTTTTCGGTAGGTGGTTCCATCATGATGCCCAATTGATATTTAACCTAAAATATTTGATTTAATTCAAAAAATTTAAATAAATTAAAATGGTTTTGATTTTTAATAAAAAGAACTGAAATTTATTTTTTGGAAAAATCAATTTCGATGAATTGGGGGTTTTGAGGAAAAATTGGATTCCAACTTGGAATCGAAATTTAGTGTGTTTTAGATTGTTTAATTATAATTTTCATTTCTATGGGAATTGAATCAATTGATATGTTTATTTTAATTGAAGAGTTATTTTTAATGTAATGTTTTTGAAAAAATCCAATTTAAATAAATTTGGGTTTTTTGACAAAAATGATGGAATTGTTTTATTTCTGTTCAAATATCAGTTTTAATAAAAATTGTATAAAACGTTTTCATGGAAACCATAGAGTGAAATCTTGTTGAAATGTAATTTTTTATGAAAACCCTGTTATTTTTTTTAAAGATAAAATAGGCATATTTGAAATGGAAAACTGGATGAATTAAATTTTTGGGCAAAATGAATTGCTCATCATGGATTTGTATATGAGCATATTAAACCCTTAGGTTGTTAGTTTGATAATTTGGGTGGAACATTATAATTCTAAAATTATCAAAAAAATAATATCAGAAAAACCTATTCCTTAGGTGATGGTTAAGAATCCATTTTCCTTATCCATAAAGGGTAATATGTACATACATTTTCACTTTAACAATTATGCATCATTATAGACTAGATCAACTGTACTTATTTGGAACATGACCTTGTTGTTCATTTTCTTGAATTTTTTGAATTCATGTATATTCTATTGTAATAAATAATTTTACCTGCCTTGAGAATTAATATAAAATTTTTATATAAAATTTTTATTTATGTCGTTTCTGAGAATTGCAGGTTAAGCAATGTATCAATTTATATAGTGGAAAATTCCATATTTTAAAAGGTTTTCCATCATTTAAAATGTAATGAATTATTTTAAAAATGTATTTCCAACATTTAAGCTATAGGTTAATATTTTATTAAATATGTTTTGTTAATTCCAAACTAGTTTGTTTTAAAATTGAATATACGTTTAGGTTAATTTTATATTGCCATAAATTATAGAATCTTTTGGTAAAATCCTATTAGTCTTTGTCTCACACCCTAATTCTGACTTCCGGTGTTCGTAGAATATCTCATTGCAGGTTTGATCAAAGGAAAATGATCTCTTAGAGGAGGATCCTACAGGAACACATTATTTATGTGGAGTTTTGTCCATAGGGACTATTGGATGTTTTCCTCTTTTTTTACTTCATCACAAGTACTTTGGTTGTTGTTCCTATTTATCATATGGGGCTTTACATCCCCTGGAGTTTTCCTTTTATATTAATAGTGTAATTTTTTTCTTTTTGATCCTTAATTGTTAATTTAAAAATCATTCCCACTTTTAGTTTGTATGGTGCCAGTATATAATCATAGAACCAAGGGGATATAGAACTCCCTTTTGGCTATGTTAGGGTCATCATGGTTATCGGGATACCTAGGTACTTGGGTTGGTTCATGACAATGTGGTATTAGAGATTCAGGTGGAGGATTTGTCTTGAAGTCAATATGCATTGAGAAATCCTGTCGAGACATAGACGGTAGTAGTGATAGAATTCATAGAAAGATATGGTCATAATGAACCATAAGTAACAATGGATCATAACAGAACAATGTTGTGTGGATTAGTTCAATTTTTTTCCGCATTTTGATTTTAATATAGTGAAATAAAAATCATGGTTATTCTTTCTGTAGGGATTAATTTCCCTTGTGGCTATGATTGAGTGGTTCCTTATGTATTCCTTATTATTTATTGATATTTTGTAGCATCATGCCTCTGAGAAGACGTGAAAATCGAACCTAGAAAAAATATTCTTCAGAACATCTGTGACTGAATACTATCTTGGATTAAAATCTGAATTATGTGATCATGTGTAATGTACAAGCACTAAAACATTCACCACCACTAGTTCTAATTTAGTATCCTATTGTGGATCCTCAATGGGACATTCTCAAGATTAGTTTTCTGAAGTTCATTCACTAGAAACTAATACCATTTATGGGATCTAATGATCGTTGATAGGTTGAGGAGTGTTTAAGCTGTCCAAAATGATTATTTGGGTTCGAAGACACATCAGAGGAGATAACAGTAATGTATTCCACCATCATTCTGTAAGGACTAATATCAATATGGTGGGACACTATGGTGATAGAAAAGAAACCTGAGGGCTTAGATATGAAATATTTCAATGTTATTTTCACCGAACATTTCTATACAGATTTGATGTTGTTGGCATAGTGTAAAATGTTTTTCATACATTAGTAGGATGATTATTATTTAACAGAGTATAAAAAGTGTTTTTCTAAAGTTGTGCACATCACATAAGATATTGTATTAAATTAGAGGATGAATGATCAAATTATTGCTTTGAAACATTTTCAAGATATCCATTCTCATGTTTTCTTGCTGAGGTTTCCTTCTTATGTCATTGTACTAGATAGCGAATAAATAGTAGAAATGGACTTCTCTAATAAGTTAGTATTTTTTAGTGTTATTTTTTCTCATTGTGGAAGCATGAGTTAAATTAAGGGGAAAAGGAATAAGGATGATTCATAGGGATGTTCAAGATGGAAGTGTTTTTATAAATCTCATATAGTACCATGCATAGGTCCTTTGGTTTGATACCAGGTAATAAAGCTAAGGAATTACAAATTTTTTTTAATTGATGTACCCATGAATTGTGGCACTTTTGGGTGTCCTAGGAACTTGTAGAGATTCCTCCATATTAATTGAACTCCATGCAGTGGAATGGGATTACCAGCTCCACCTAAGAATAGAGGGAAAACAAATTCCTAACTTTAAAAGTGTTCTGCCAATATGCATCTAGAAAAAAGACTCTTCACGCAGTGGAAGAGTCTCCAGTGGAAGAAAAAATAGGCCCATTGACCATTGGAGGTACCATCACTATAGATTCGTTATTTGTGACTAAATTATTTGATACCTGTAAAACACATTAGTTTATTTCAATCAATGTTGTAAATCATCTTAATATGTCTACAGATCATTTGTATTGTGCCATGGTTATTAGTAACCCATGTGTTATGAATTTGGAGTTGGGTCTCCATACCCCATCATTCTTTATATCTCTATAATATATTGAGTTAGATTTTAACATTCTGGTTCTTGATCTTAATTCATTTAATGTCCTCATTGGGATGGATATAATCATTTAAAAATGGTCAGATTGATTTATATCTTCGATGGGTCTTCTTCACTACACATGGTGGTGTGTATCTCAAGGTTCAAGGATAAATGGACTCGAGGTTGAGTGGGTTCGTACATTCCTATCTAGATTAGGGGAATGTAATATTATTCATTCCCTTTGACATGACTATGAATCTTCTAGTGGGGATCTCATTCCTATCATCATTGAGAGTCATGACGTCTTTTCTTTTGACATATATGGTTTTCCACCAGTAAGACAATTTTAGTTTTCCATTGACATGATGCATTGTACTCATCCAGTATCTATTCAGTCATACTTCATGGAACCATGATATTTTAAAGAGAATATGTAATGGTTGGATGATATCTATGATAAAGGATTTATACCCCTTAGTATGTAGCCCTGGGTGGTGCCAGTTCTCTTTTCCAAGAAGGAAAATTGTTCACTACAGCTTTTTATTGAATACAGAAAACTGAATCATGTAAGGGAAAAGAACAAGTATTCATTCCCATGGATTGATGATCTGTTTGATCAATTGAATGGTGAGATGTGGTTCTCAATGATTGATATTTGCTCAGGTTACCATCAGTAGAAGATAAAAGAATATAACATTTAAAAAACCCCCATTTAGAGATTGTATAAACATTGTGATTTCATTTTCATGACTTTTAGTCTAGCCAATTCTATAGAAAATTTAATGTCATTAATGAACACGATTTTAAAAGGGTATCTTGATAACATAGTGGTGGTATTTGTGGATGTTATCCTTATATACCTTAAATCCATCGAGAATTATGTTTTTCATCTGAGAACAATGATTATTTTGCTGAGAATTGACTGACTCGCTGCCAAGTTTTCTATGTGGGAATTTTGGATTCGAGAACTGATGTTCTAGTGAAAAGTGGTGTTGAAAAAATGAATATAAATTGACCTTAAAAGATGAAAGTGGTTATGACATGGGAATACCCACTGAGTGTATTGGATATTTGGAACCTCCTGGGTTTAGTCTGATATTTCTACTAGTAAATAAAGGACTTATCAGAGTTGGATTCTATGATGATTTCACTTTCTCTAAAGGGAGTTATTTTTGTATAATGTGATACATTTATGATTTAATTCAGTGAGCCAAAATGTATTTTGACTACTACATTGGATTTGACTCTCCCAGTGGTCGGGTAGGGAATGTCTACTTTTTATATGCATTATATCCAGGCCTGCTAACTATTCTTAAACATGGTAATAATGTTGTTCCCGATGGATCTAATCATCTTAGGCCGAATGATCAGACTTTTTTGACCCATAAACATGAATTGGAATCTGTGAAACACACTCTTAGGGGTGTTGGGAATTTCCTTTACGAAGAATGGTTTACTGTGTTCTTATACTACCAAACCATGAGTTTTATATGCTATCAAATGTATTTCAATCTCAACCAGAGTAATTCGATGGAATATATTTATTCTTTTAACATTGATATCTCTTATACCCCTGGTAAATGAAATTTCATTGTAAATTCTTTCAGTGGGATGTTTCTGACCTTGTAAGTTATTTTTTTGGAATAGTGAAACTTGATGGCTCCCTATGAATAGTTGAATATTGGCATTTAGGATGTATGGGATGAGGATTCCTTGTCAAGTGTTCGGTTGAAATACACTCTTCCTAAAATGATTATCCATATTCAACTGCTTAGTGATGAGTTCCATAGCATCAGATACTGTCTAAATGGTGGGGAGAGAGTTTTTTAGTGTTCATTCTATAAATAATTAATTATATGCCATTAGACTAATTTTTGATTACCTTCCTTAGTATGGATAGTATTTATGGGTTATTTTTTCAATAAAATTAAGTGGGTTGGTCACCCATGAACATTAAAGATGTTTTATGATATGCATTGGTAGTTCCGGTGGCCATGTATGAGGCGAGACATTACTGAGTTTGGGTCTTGTTTCTACAAATGCCAATGGGTGAATGGTGAGCACCAGAGACCTCTAGGGTTTCATTATCCACTTCTAGTCCATACATGGAAGTAATATAAGTTCTATATGGAAATTGTTGTCCGTATTCCATGTACCTATAGTAAGAAAAATTTGATTTGGGTGGTGATCTATAGTGTGAAAAAAATTAGGATAACTTTATACCAATTTGTGATATGGCCAATGTTGGGAAGTTCTGAGGTCACCATGTGAATGTTATTGTTCGGTTTCACGATGTTCCATCTGTTATACACTCTGACTGAGATCCTCAATTTTCATCTCATTTTTTGGTGTGGAAATATAGTGGATAAAGACCTCACATATTTTTGAGTATGGTATACCACCCATAGTCATATGGATAGACAGAAAGAGTTATACAGGTTCTTGGAGATACAATTTGTTCTTTCATTCTTGACTTTAGTTGATATTGGGGTGATTATTTGGGACATGTTGAATTTTATAATACGAATAGTTACTATTACATGATCATGATGGCTCCTCTATAGTCCTTGTGTATCCAGTCTTAATATTCTGTGTTGTGATGGATGAAGATTCGTGAGACTTAAATGGTTGGACCGATCTTTTTCCAATATATGAAAACAAAAAATCAACTGATTCGTTAGAGGATATTTACAAATAAATTCTGATACATGTCATATGATGTTCATCGTTATAAAACATTGGAGTTCTCATTTGGTGACAATGTGTTATTGAATGATTCACCCTGATAGGGTCATCGATGGAATCTGAGGAAAATGATGATTTCTCCTCTATTTGTTTGACCTTTTGTGGGTGTTTAGTAGGTGGGAATGATTCATACTAGATATCTCTACCACTACAGCTGATGTCGATACAGAAGAAGTTTCAGGTATGACATCTATAAATGTATCTATTTGACCCATCTAAAGATTTGAGTGTGATTGATCATGAAGTAGAACCGGATTTATCCATGACTACATAGCTAATCAAGATAGTTGATTTTGAGATGAGTGTTATTTAGGGGATAATGATTCCGTTGGTTAGTGTGCTATGGTATCACAATAATGATTATCAGGAGATGTGTGAGTGAGATGAACTAATGAGGAAGAAGTTGCCTCATTTTTTTTGTATTGGATCCTTCATATGCATTCCAGGGATAGAATGTTTCAATTGCGGGTAGGTTGTAACATCTCGTTACTATATTATGGTAATCCAAAACCCTCTATTGGTAGAGTAGTGGTTGGGATTTTTTGGGGGTCATTCTGAGTGAATTTTGTAGAATTCTGTTTGCTTTGGGCCAGAAAATAGTTTTTTTCACATTTAGAGAAAACCATGCACCTATCTATATTTGGATAGTAGGCACTACGCAGGTTGCACACAATTTATCCTAACTGGGTTTAGTTTCCAAGGAAACAGTATGGAAATTTTTTTCTAGATCTAAAATTTTTATCAAAATTTCACGAGTCCCACTTATTGGCCCTATCGAGGATCTCCTTAAACCCTAATCCATTTAATCATTCCTTAAAGATTCAAAGGGTTAATTTTATTCCTCCAACCACTCGTAGTTGGGATCTAATGTTTGAGTAATGACCCTCAATCTCAATATGATTAGTATCATACTCATATTATCTACCTCCCATGTTATTCCTCATTGTCTTTATATTTCCATAGATATTAGTATTAAATTGTGGATATAATACCTGTCACGACTCGCCTTCACCAAAAGGAGGGAAGAGTCAGTGGATTGCCTGGCCCTTCCTTCCTTAAGATGAAGGAGAGATAATGACCCCCGAAACCCGCCTTCAATAGGTCCCGGAGTGGCGACTAGCACCAAGGGTTTAGGAAATTCTCGCAAATGGAAGGCATTACCCTTTTTATTTTATAGGAGCGAAAGATAAGGAGGAGAAAACCCAGCAACACCAAGGTAGAAAGAAAAGTAAAGCCAAAAGTAAACCATTCCCCATGCATGTTTAAACAGTTTACAACAAGGTACAAGTACAAAAGAAAAGAAAGCTCTCAAGTACAATACCAAAGGAAAACAAAGGTACGACAACAACAACAACTCCAACTGTCCGACTAATAGGGTCCCGTGCAGCCCTGGTAGTCCTCCTGGAAACCTGAAAGTAAATGTAGGGTGAGCATACAAGTACACTCAGTAGGGAAAGCCAAGACTCTCGTGCACAAGTGGGGGAACGTACTAAAGTCCTGTGAGAAAAGAGTGAACCAAACAGCTAACAAGGCAAACTATCCATCCCAGGCCTCACCAAGGCTCACTCCCCAAATAACGCAAGTCAAGTAATATATATAATAAGAGCACATCGATGTTTGGGTACCCCGCGCCACTTCCCCACTGGTTATTGAGACATCCTACGCATCGGACCAATCCCGCCATTCTCACCGCAGTCCCACTGCCACACCCGCCCGCACACACCTGGGCCACAACCACACGCAGTCCCACTGCCAAATCCCGCCCGCACACACCTGGGCCACAACCACCCGCAGTCCCACTGCCAAATCCCGCCCGCACACACCTGGGCCTCAACTGTCACAAGTAACCATGCCTGCAAACACCTAGGCCAGAACGACCACCGCTACGCCCGAAGACACCTGGGCTAAAGGATCCACTGCCACGCCCGAAAACACCTGGGCCTCATCCCGAGGACACTTGGGAAACCACCTGCCGCACACACCTGGCCAACCACCACAACACCCTGCCCGATGATTCTTGGGTTAATAATGGACTTCAGGCCATCACAGCCTGCCCGATGGTACTTGGGCTATCCGGGAAAGGGAGCAGAAAAGGAGCTAATAACCAGCCACTAAGTATAGTGTTGGGAAAAACACCCTTCCCCCATAAATGGGGGTGTTCGGCACTAAGTGCTCAACTTGGGTGGGGCGCGAATAAGAAACACAAAGCTACAAGTATAGATATAGGTAACAAACACTCACCCAAAACTTAGGTTTTCCTAGCCAACCTACAGAACACAATACCACAACGTCCGAGTCACAATTCACGACCCTTGCCCACAAAACCATTTGTCCCATTCTTGTTTCACGTTCAGTCAAAATGTTCAATTAATTTTAAGCACTACTGGGCAACTACCATAAGCATAACCAAGGAAAACGTCGAAGCATAGATCAACCAAAACACTCACACCCGGTTCTGCCAACAGAGGATCTCTCCCCAATTTGTGATAAAAACTCACAACCACTGAAACCATACCAACAGGAGATCCCATCCCCCAAATTCACACAGCCACCGAGAGTATAGAAAGAACGGGGGATCCCATCCCCTCCCATATTTCCAGCAAACGGCCCCAAGGGAAAACAACCAACAACCACTACTAACACAAGTCAGGGATTTTCAGATTTAAACGACTTAACACACTCCATGATTTCAAAATTCCGTGTGTTCTGTCCGTTAGTTATCACAGAAGGGTTGATCCTGGTGCTTTCAATTATTCAGCCGGATATACGTGGTTAACCAATTTCACAGCAGGAGTTCACAATTTCAGCAACCCATTTAAAACATCATGGGGGGATTCAAGTGCACACACACGACCACCAACGGCCTCAATTTTCAGAAAACATAAACCAGTACAAAAAAAAAGGATGATCACAAGATAAAGCATAACAATGATCACAACCCCTTCCCCTTCTTCCTTTAGAACTTCGTTTATTATCTTCATTAGGGTTTGGTTCAACCAATTCCATAGGAACAAAAGTAGCGCCCACCCCGCATGATACATAAAAGTGAGAGACGAGAGAAATTCCCTACTTGTTGATAGATGATCGACGCTTAGGCCGGGGGCGCGGAACTTTACGAATAACGACGCGGGCGTCCCGATGCACCAGAAAAACCACGATCGAAGAAGGGGGAAAACCACGGCCTAACCCTTAATTATAAGAGCTGGGGACGGTTGAGATGAAACACAAACCCACGGAAGATGAAGGAGTCGTGGGTTGACCACGTGGCTTGACTCATCATTAATGGCACTGGGTGGTTTCAACCGACCCATGAATTAATGAAGCATTTAATTAAAACCTTTGTGTGCGTTTCGGATTCCCAAGACATTTTATCAAGGCAGAATAGGGTTTAAAACCCTATTTGCGAAAAAAAAGGAAACGTTACTGGAACAACTTGGCAAGGCCGACCGACGTCGGCCGGTCTCACCGATCGGTCGCACCGATCGGTCTCACCGATCGGTACCCCGCAAGGAAACCGGATTTTTGGCAAAGGAAGGGACCAAGGGGGGTCTGGGTCATTACATCAGATACCTCTTAAACGATTCTCGTCCCCGAGAATCAAAACAAACCAGAAGGAAAGAGAGGATCCGAACAACCATCTTCGAAGATACCTCTTAGGAGTGGACCCCCGCTAATTGAAAACACTCCCTGTCAAGAACCAAGCAACATACCACACCAAACCGCCCGGTCATGTGGGTTTGGGAAGTTCCCCTCCCCCATGTCAAGATATTATCCGCTTTGGGCGGCACTGACTCGCCCGCACGGGTTTAATCGCATCCACCTTAATGCGTCCTGATTAGGGGTCGGGTTTCCCTCTCCCTTTAGCCGGGGCTTTCCACACATAACAGAGGAAAGGAACTAGCACATTTTATAGAAAAAAGGGGGTCAAACGTTCTGTCACAACAGCCACCAAAGGTTTCAAGCTCAGAACAACTCGGGGTATTGGGCACGCATCTGTGCTTCCCTCTCCCACGTGCTCTCTTCGAGGCCGCCATGCCTCCACAACACACGAACCAGGCCGATGGTTCGTCCACGGAGCACTTTCTCCTTGCGATCCTCGATTCTGACTGGCCGTTCCTCGAAGGTCGCGTCTCCTCCCACATCTAGCTCTCCCCAGTTGATGACATGAGAGTCATCATGTAAGTACTGACGAAGCTGGGAGACATGGAAGACGTCATGGACCTTCTCCAACTGAGGTGGTAGGGCCAGCTGATATGCTACCTCGCCAACTCGCCTCAGCACCTCGAAAGGTCCGATGAACCTAGGGGAGAGCTTACTCCCCTTTCCAAACCTCCGCTGCCCCCGTCGTGGGGAAACCTTCAAAAACACATGGTCTCCCACCTCGAACTTCAGGGGCCTCCTCCGACGATCAGCATAAGATTTTTGCCGATCCTGAGCTGCTTTCATCCTCTCCCGCACTAGTTGGACTTTCTCCGTGGTGCTCTGCACTACTTCTGGTCCAAGAGAACCAGTCTCACCAACCTCTGCCCAGCACAAGGGTGAACGACATGGTCTTCCATACAAAGCCTCAAAAGGAGCCATGCCAATAGTAGAGTGAAAACTGTTGTTGTAGGCAAACTCTACTAAAGGCTTGTGTCGTACCCATGATCCTCTGAAATCCAGAACACATGCTCGCAGCATGTCCTCCAAGGTCTGGATAGTCCGCTCTGTCGGCCCATCAGTCTGAGGGTGAAAAGCAGTGCTAAGGCGTAGTTGGGTGCCAAAAGCATGCTGTAACCCCTTCCAGACTCGTGAGGTGAATCGAGTGTCCCGATCTGAGACGATCGTTTTCGGAACTCCATGCAAACGCACCACCTCATCCACGTACCTCTGTGCTAAGGTACTCACGAGTCCTGACTCCTTGATAGCCAAGAAGTGAGCAGATTTTGTCAACCGATCCACCACTACCCAGATAGCATCATGCCCGCCCTGAGTTCTGGGTAGTCCCGTGACGAAGTCCATCGAGACGTCGTCCCACTTCCACTCGGGAACATCTAGAGGATGCAACAGACCACCAGGAACACGGTGTTCAGCCTTCACCTGCTGACACACCAGGCATTTAGCCACGAACTCTGCCACTGCCCGTTTCACCCCGGGCCACCAAAACTGTCCCCTCAGGCCTTGGTACATTTTCGAAACACCCGGATGTACTGCCAAGGCTGAGCTATGGAACTCACGAAGGACTTCATCACGCATCACCTCTGGAACAAACAACCTCCGATGAAAGAGCATCCGACGTCGGCTGTCCTCCGACCATCCTTCCGGGGCGTTCCCCTGATCGATACGATCCCGCAACACTTCCACCTCAAGATCTCCCCACTGAGACTCTTCCACTTGCCGCAACAAAGAGGACTGTACCGTCATCTGAAACAAACAGCCTCTAGTACCTTCCACCCTTGCATCCAAGTGCAAGGCAGCCAACTCCCCCATCGCCTTCCAAGCATCAGCAGATTCCCGAACCACCTCCTGATGCGGCTTCCTGCTCAGGGCATCAGCCACAACGTTTCCCTTACCTTCAGTGTATGAGATCTCGAAGTCGTAGTCCTGGAGAAACTCGACCCACCTCCGCTGTCGCAAGTTCAAGTCACGCTGGGAGAAGATATAGCACAAGCTTTTGTGATCGGTGAAGACCACAAAGCGCTCCCCAAAGTGGTAATGTCGCCACAGCTTTAATGCGAACACTACCGCTGCAAGATCCAGGTCATGGGTGGCATAGTTCCGCTCATGGGGGCGTAGCTGCCTGGACCCGTAAGAGATCACCCCTTGTCGCTGCATCAATACGCACCCCAGGCCCTGTCCCGAAGCATCACAGAATACCTCATAGGCCATCCCTTCTTCTGGCAATCTCAACACTGGGGCACTAACCAGTTTTTCTTTTAGGTAGCTGAAGGACGACTCACACTGCTCGCTCCACATGAAAACCTGGTCCTTCTTGGTCAAAGCCGTCAAAGGGACTGCTACCCGGGAGAAGTTGGGTACGAATCTCCGGTAGTAGCCCGCCAGTCCGAGGAAACTCCGAACATCTGCCACATTCTTGGGTGCTTCCCAAGAAACAATTGCCTCAACCTTTGATGGGTCGACTGCTACTCCCTGCTCAGACACTACATGTCCGAGGAAGTGCACTTCTCGTGCCCAGAACTTGCACTTTGACAACTTCCCATAGAGCTGGTGCTGTCGGAGGACCTCCAAAACCGTCCTCAGGTGCTCTGCATGGTCCTCTTCTGACTTTGAATAGATCAGGATATCGTCGATGAACACCACCACAAACCGATCCAGGTACTCCCGAAAGATGGAGTTCATAAGCCCCATGAACACGGCCGGGGCGTTCGTAACACCAAAGGGCATGACCACGAACTCGATGTGCCCATACCTGAACCTGAACGCCGTCTTTGGGATGTCGCTATCCTTCACCCTCAGCTGGTGGTACCCGGATCGCAGGTCGATCTTCGAGAACCATCCTGCCCCCTTCAGCTGGTCGAAAAGATCATCTATCCTCGTAAGAGGGTAGCGGTTATTGATCGTTACCTGATTCAGCCTCCTGTAATCGATGCACAACCTGAGGCCACCATATGCCTTCTTTGCGAACAAGATTGGGGCACCCCACGGTGATGCACTTGGACGAACATAACCCCTCTTCATCAGATCGTCAATCTGTATCCGCAACTCCCGTAGCTCCGAAGGTGCCATCCGGTAAGGAGCCATCGAGATTGGTCGAGAGCCGGGCTGCAGATCTATCCCGAACTCGATGTCACGTCGAGGGGGTAGAGTCGTCACCTCCTCAGGAATGACGTCCATGAATTCACGAACGATCTCTGGTACTTCCACCATTTCCTCATCTATTGATTCTATCGTCAGTTCGGTCAACAAGGAGAGGAGAGGTTCCTCCCTCCTGTTTCCCCTCGGACAGCTCCGCTCGCCGGTGAAAGTAACACGCTGGCCGTCCAAACCGGAGAATACCACCCTCCCTTGGAAACAGTCGATGACGGCGCACACAGAAAATAGCCAGTCGATGCCTAGGATGACATCGTACGGCCGAATCTGTAACAGAAGGAGATCCTTAACCGACTGATGTGGCCCCAACATCAGTCTACATCCCCGACAAACGAACAGCAAGTCGGTCTGACCTCCAACTGGTGTGCTCAACACCAGGGGCACTGGAAGTCTCTCGGCATCTAGACCCAAGGTGCGGGCTAGACTGGGTGCAACAAAGGAGTGCGAAGCTCCGGTATCGAACAAAGCATAAGCAAGAGTGCTAAACACACCGATCGTACCTCGAACAACCTCTGGCCCTGCTGGAACTGTTACTTCTGCGGCGTGTAACTGTCCACGCCCAGCTCCCCTGCCCCTCGGCTGTCGGCCACCTCCCCGACCACGCCCTGGTCGAGGTCCCTGGGGAGCGCCCTGAGGTCGGCCTCCCCCTCCTATGTCTGTCTGCGGAGGAGCGGGAGCTCGCTGTCCCTGCTGCTGCTGCTGGAAGGGTCTGGCTGGGAACTGCTGCTGCGGCGGATGCTGGGGATGACTGCCACTGCTGTACTGCACCCGATCGGGGCACTGACTCCGAAGATGTCCAGGGCTCCCGCAGATGAAGCACCGCGGTCCCGAGCCTGAAGGAAAAGAACATGGGCCAGGGGATCGAAACTGAAACTGCTGCGGCCTGCTCCCTACGGGTCGGAACCTGGAGGGTCCCGATGCCGGAGGCCTGGTGCTGACGGCCTTCCCCTTCGATGGTCCCAGCTGGATCCCTTCTCGTGACAGTCCGCCTAGAGCGTGCATCCTTTCCACCACTTCGGCCTTCTTCTGAACCTCTATGTATGTCGGAAGGGTAAAGGGGGTAACAACATACTGGAGGGAGGGTCGGAGCGCCTCCTCCAAACGTCTTGCCCGAGACTCCTCATCGGGAAAGAGGTCCGGGGCAAAACGCAGGAGGTCCTTGAACTTGATTCCAAGTTCCCTCACGGACATGCTCCCCTGCTGGAGGGAGAGTAGCTCCTGCCTCTTCTCCGCCTTCATTGTCGAGGAGAGGAACTCCGCCCGAAACTCCCTCTCGAAGTCCGCCCAAGCAACCTCCGATTCCTTCCTACTCCCCAGGTGGAGCATCCACCACTGACGCGCCGCTCCTCGCATCTGGCTAACAGCCAGAGGAACCCAGTACTCTGTCGGGGCCCGAATCAGGCCGAAGGCTATGACTAGCTCCTCCAGCCAGCCTTCCGTCTTCATGTCGGAGGTGCTGCCCTCATACTTCTCGAGGGCCTGTCGCTGAAAGCCTCGAAGAGTCTTCTGCCACTGGTTGTCCTCTTCCTCCCGATCAGCCCTCTGCCGATTGGCCAAAGTAGTCTCAGGAATCTCGATCGCCTGCACCACACGTGGTCGCCTTCCAGGTGCCATAGCTGCAAGGTAAACAAGGAATGCCTAAGCCCAGTAGTGCAAAGAAAACCGTTCTCAAAACTTGTTAAGATTTAATTTATTCTTAGTTTCCCAAGACATCCCAGAAACACAAAAACACAAGTCATTTATGATGCATGTACCTTTCCTAGGGTCTCTACCCTGCAATCAGTGTGGCCTCACTTGGTCGCTCGGTAGGTCCAGAGTCCTTGCATCGGATCACAGGGGGCCCTAAAATCCCGTGTCCTAGCCGGTCCTCCCTGGCCTAACTCACGCACCAAGGTCACCCAACGCTGCTGCCTTACCATCCCATGCAATCCTTACTGTGCCTAACTCCAGACTCCGTCCTATCTCTCAACCTCCCTCTGATACCATTTTGTCATGACCCGCCTTCACCAAAAGGAGGGAAGAGTCAGCGGATTGCCTGGCCCTTCCTTCCTTAAGATGAAGGAGAGATAATGACCCCCGAAACCCGCCTTCAATAGGTCCCGGAGTGGCGACTAGCACCAAGGGTTTAGGAAATTCTCGCAAATGGAAGGCATTACCCTTTTTATTTTATAGGAGCGAAAGATAAGGAGGAGAAAACCCAGCAACACCAAGGTAGAATGAAAAGTAAAGCCAAAAGTAAACCATTCCCCATGCATGTTTAAACAGTTTACAACAAGGTACAAGTACAAAAGAAAAGAAAGCTCTCAAGTACAATACCAAAGGAAAACAAAGGTACGACAACAGCAACAACTCCAACTGTCCGACTAATAGGGTCCCGTGCAGCCCTGGTAGTCCTCCTGGAAACCTGAAAGTAAACGTAGGGTGAGCATACAAGTACACTCAGTAGGGAAAACCAAGACTCTCGTGCACAAGTGGGGGAACGTACTAAAGTCCCGTGAGAAAAGAGTGAACCAAACAGCTAACAAGGCAAACTATCCATCCGAGGCCTCACCAAGGCTCACTCCCCAGATAACGCAAGTCAAGTAATATATATAATAAGAGCACATCGATGTTTGGGTACCCCGCGCCACTTCCCCACTGGTTATTGAGACATCCTACGCATCGGACCAATCCCGCCATTCTCACCGCAGTCCCACTGCCACACCCGCCCGCACACACCTGGGCCACAACCACACGCAGTCCCACTGCCAAATCCCGCCCGCACACACCTGGGCCACAACCACACGCAGTCCCACTGCCAAATCCCGCCCGCACACACCTGGGCCTCAACTGTCACAAGTAACCATGCCTGCAAACACCTAGGCCAGAACGACCACCGCTACGCCCGAAGACACCTGGGCTAAAGGATCCACTGCCACGCCCGAAAACACCTGGGCCTCATCCCGAGGACACTTGGGAAACCACCTGCCGCACACACCTGGCCAACCACCACAACACCCTGCCCGATGATTCTTGGGTTAATAATGGACTTCAGGCCATCACAGCCTGCCCGATGGTACTTGGGCTATCCGGGAAAGGGAGCAGAAAAGGAGCTAATAACCAGCCACTAAGTATAGTGTTGGGAAAAACACCCTTCCCCCATAAATGGGGGTGTTCGGCACTAAGTGCTCAACTTGGGTGGGGCGCGAATAAGAAACACAAAGCTACAAGTATAGATATAGGTAACAAACACTCACCCAAAACTTAGGTTTTCCTAGCCAACCTACAGAACACAATACCACAACGTCCGAGTCACAATTCACGACCCTTGCCCACAAAACCATTTGTCCCATTCTTGTTTCACGTTCAGTCAAAATGTTCAATTAATTTTAAGCACTACTGGGCAACTACCATAAGCATAACCAAGGAAAACGTCGAAGCATAGATCAACCAAAACACTCACACCCGGTTCTGCCAACAGAGGATCTCTCCCCAATTTGTGATAAAAACTCACAACCACTGAAACCATACCAACAGGAGATCCCATCCCCCAAATTCACACAGCCACCGAGAGTATAGAAAGAACGGGGGATCCCATCCCCTCCCATATTTCCAGCAAACGGCCCCAAGGGAAAACAACCAACAACCACTACTAACACAAGTCAGGGATTTTCAGATTTAAACGACTTAACACACTCCATGATTTCAAAATTCCGTGTGTTCTGTCCGTTAGTTATCACAGAAGGGTTGATCCTGGTGCTTTCAATTATTCAGCCGGATATACGTGGTTAACCAATTTCACAGCAGGAGTTCACAATTTCAGCAACCCATTTAAAACATCATGGGGGGATTCAAGTGCACACACACGACCACCAACGGCCTCAATTTTCAGAAAACATAAACCAGTACAAAAAAAAAGGATGATCACAAGATAAAGCATAACAATGATCACAACCCCTTCCCCTTCTTCCTTTAGAACTTCGTTTATTATCTTCATTAGGGTTTGGTTCAACCAATTCCATAGGAACAAAAGTAGCGCCCACCCCGCATGATACATAAAAGTGAGAGACGAGAGAAATTCCCTACTTGTTGATAGATGATCGACGCTTAGGCCGGGGGCGCGGAACTTTACGAATAACGACGCGGGCGTCCCGATGCACCAGAAAAACCACGATCGAAGAAGGGGGAAAACCACGGCCTAACCCTTAATTATAAGAGCTGGGGACGGTTGAGATGAAACACAAACCCACGGAAGATGAAGGAGTCGTGGGTTGACCACGTGGCTTGACTCATCATTAATGGCACTGGGTGGTTTCAACCGACCCATGAATTAATGAAGCATTTAATTAAAACCTTTGTGTGCGTTTCGGATTCCCAAGACATTTTATCAAGGCAGAATAGGGTTTAAAACCCTATTTGCGAAAAAAAAGGAAACGTTACTGGAACAACTTGGCAAGGCCGACCGACGTCGGCCGGTCTCACCGATCGGTCGCACCGATCGGTCTCACCGATCGGTACCCCGCAAGGAAACCGGATTTTTGGCAAAGGAAGGGACCAAGGGGGGTCTGGGTCATTACATCAGATACCTCTTAAACGATTCTCGTCCCCGAGAATCAAAACAAACCAGAAGGAAAGAGAGGATCCGAACAACCATCTTCGAAGATACCTCTTAGGAGTGGACCCCCGCTAATTGAAAACACTCCCTGTCAAGAACCAAGCAACATACCACACCAAACCGCCCGGTCATGTGGGTTTGGGAAGTTCCCCTCCCCCATGTCAAGATATTATCCGCTTTGGGCGGCACTGACTCGCCCGCACGGGTTTAATCGCATCCACCTTAATGCGTCCTGATTAGGGGTCGGGTTTCCCTCTCCCTTTAGCCGGGGCTTTCCACACATAACAGAGGAAAGGAACTAGCACATTTTATAGAAAAAAGGGGGTCAAACGTTCTGTCACAACAGCCACCAAAGGTTTCAAGCTCAGAACAACTCGGGGTATTGGGCACGCATCTGTGCTTCCCTCTCCCACGTGCTCTCTTCGAGGCCGCCATGCCTCCACAACACACGAACCAGGCCGATGGTTCGTCCACGGAGCACTTTCTCCTTGCGATCCTCGATTCTGACTGGCCGTTCCTCGAAGGTCGCGTCTCCTCCCACATCTAGCTCTCCCCAGTTGATGACATGAGAGTCATCATGTAAGTACTGACGAAGCTGGGAGACATGGAAGACGTCATGGACCTTCTCCAACTGAGGTGGTAGGGCCAGCTGATATGCTACCTCGCCAACTCGCCTCAGCACCTCGAAAGGTCCGATGAACCTAGGGGAGAGCTTACTCCCCTTTCCAAACCTCCGCTGCCCCCGTCGTGGGGAAACCTTCAAAAACACATGGTCTCCCACCTCGAACTTCAGGGGCCTCCTCCGACGATCAGCATAAGATTTTTGCCGATCCTGAGCTGCTTTCATCCTCTCCCGCACTAGTTGGACTTTCTCCGTGGTGCTCTGCACTACTTCTGGTCCAAGAGAACCAGTCTCACCAACCTCTGCCCAGCACAAGGGTGAACGACATGGTCTTCCATACAAAGCCTCAAAAGGAGCCATGCCAATAGTAGAGTGAAAACTGTTGTTGTAGGCAAACTCTACTAAAGGCTTGTGTCGTACCCATGATCCTCTGAAATCCAGAACACATGCTCGCAGCATGTCCTCCAAGGTCTGGATAGTCCGCTCTGTCGGCCCATCAGTCTGAGGGTGAAAAGCAGTGCTAAGGCGTAGTTGGGTGCCAAAAGCATGCTGTAACCCCTTCCAGACTCGTGAGGTGAATCGAGTGTCCCGATCTGAGACGATCGTTTTCGGAACTCCATGCAAACGCACCACCTCATCCACGTACCTCTGTGCTAAGGTACTCACGAGTCCTGACTCCTTGATAGCCAAGAAGTGAGCAGATTTTGTCAACCGATCCACCACTACCCAGATAGCATCATGCCCGCCCTGAGTTCTGGGTAGTCCCGTGACGAAGTCCATCGAGACGTCGTCCCACTTCCACTCGGGAACATCTAGAGGATGCAACAGACCACCAGGAACACGGTGTTCAGCCTTCACCTGCTGACACACCAGGCATTTAGCCACGAACTCTGCCACTGCCCGTTTCACCCCGGGCCACCAAAACTGTCCCCTCAGGCCTTGGTACATTTTCGAAACACCCGGATGTACTGCCAAGGCTGAGCTATGGAACTCACGAAGGACTTCATCACGCATCACCTCTGGAACAAACAACCTCCGATGAAAGAGCATCCGACGTCGGCTGTCCTCCGACCATCCTTCCGGGGCGTTCCCCTGATCGATACGATCCCGCAACACTTCCACCTCAAGATCTCCCCACTGAGACTCTTCCACTTGCCGCAACAAAGAGGACTGTACCGTCATCTGAAACAAACAGCCTCTAGTACCTTCCACCCTTGCATCCAAGTGCAAGGCAGCCAACTCCCCCATCGCCTTCCAAGCATCAGCAGATTCCCGAACCACCTCCTGATGCGGCTTCCTGCTCAGGGCATCAGCCACAACGTTTCCCTTACCTTCAGTGTATGAGATCTCGAAGTCGTAGTCCTGGAGAAACTCGACCCACCTCCGCTGTCGCAAGTTCAAGTCACGCTGGGAGAAGATATAGCACAAGCTTTTGTGATCGGTGAAGACCACAAAGCGCTCCCCAAAGTGGTAATGTCGCCACAGCTTTAATGCGAACACTACCGCTGCAAGATCCAGGTCATGGGTGGCATAGTTCCGCTCATGGGGGCGTAGCTGCCTGGACCCGTAAGAGATCACCCCTTGTCGCTGCATCAATACGCACCCCAGGCCCTGTCCCGAAGCATCACAGAATACCTCATAGGCCATCCCTTCTTCTGGCAATCTCAACACTGGGGCACTAACCAGTTTTTCTTTTAGGTAGCTGAAGGACGACTCACACTGCTCGCTCCACATGAAAACCTGGTCCTTCTTGGTCAAAGCCGTCAAAGGGACTGCTACCCGGGAGAAGTTGGGTACGAATCTCCGGTAGTAGCCCGCCAGTCCGAGGAAACTCCGAACATCTGCCACATTCTTGGGTGCTTCCCAAGAAACAATTGCCTCAACCTTTGATGGGTCGACTGCTACTCCCTGCTCAGACACTACATGTCCGAGGAAGTGCACTTCTCGTGCCCAGAACTTGCACTTTGACAACTTCCCATAGAGCTGGTGCTGTCGGAGGACCTCCAAAACCGTCCTCAGGTGCTCTGCATGGTCCTCTTCTGACTTTGAATAGATCAGGATATCGTCGATGAACACCACCACAAACCGATCCAGGTACTCCCGAAAGATGGAGTTCATAAGCCCCATGAACACGGCCGGGGCGTTCGTAACACCAAAGGGCATGACCACGAACTCGATGTGCCCATACCTGAACCTGAACGCCGTCTTTGGGATGTCGCTATCCTTCACCCTCAGCTGGTGGTACCCGGATCGCAGGTCGATCTTCGAGAACCATCCTGCCCCCTTCAGCTGGTCGAAAAGATCATCTATCCTCGTAAGAGGGTAGCGGTTATTGATCGTTACCTGATTCAGCCTCCTGTAATCGATGCACAACCTGAGGCCACCATATGCCTTCTTTGCGAACAAGATTGGGGCACCCCACGGTGATGCACTTGGACGAACATAACCCCTCTTCATCAGATCGTCAATCTGTATCCGCAACTCCCGTAGCTCCGAAGGTGCCATCCGGTAAGGAGCCATCGAGATTGGTCGAGAGCCGGGCTGCAGATCTATCCCGAACTCGATGTCACGTCGAGGGGGTAGAGTCGTCACCTCCTCAGGAATGACGTCCATGAATTCACGAACGATCTCTGGTACTTCCACCATTTCCTCATCTATTGATTCTATCGTCAGTTCGGTCAACAAGGAGAGGAGAGGTTCCTCCCTCCTGTTTCCCCTCGGACAGCTCCGCTCGCCGGTGAAAGTAACACGCTGGCCGTCCAAACCGGAGAATACCACCCTCCCTTGGAAACAGTCGATGACGGCGCACACAGAAAATAGCCAGTCGATGCCTAGGATGACATCGTACGGCCGAATCTGTAACAGAAGGAGATCCTTAACCGACTGATGTGGCCCCAACATCAGTCTACATCCCCGACAAACGAACAGCAAGTCGGTCTGACCTCCAACTGGTGTGCTCAACACCAGGGGCACTGGAAGTCTCTCGGCATCTAGACCCAAGGTGCGGGCTAGACTGGGTGCAACAAAGGAGTGCGAAGCTCCGGTATCGAACAAAGCATAAGCAAGAGTGCTAAACACACCGATCGTACCTCGAACAACCTCTGGCCCTGCTGGAACTGTTACTTCTGCGGCGTGTAACTGTCCACGCCCAGCTCCCCTGCCCCTCGGCTGTCGGCCACCTCCCCGACCACGCCCTGGTCGAGGTCCCTGGGGAGCGCCCTGAGGTCGGCCTCCCCCTCCTATGTCTGTCTGCGGAGGAGCGGGAGCTCGCTGTCCCTGCTGCTGCTGCTGGAAGGGTCTGGCTGGGAACTGCTGCTGCGGCGGATGCTGGGGATGACTGCCACTGCTGTACTGCACCCGATCGGGGCACTGACTCCGAAGATGTCCAGGGCTCCCGCAGATGAAGCACCGCGGTCCCGAGCCTGAAGGAAAAGAACATGGGCCAGGGGATCGAAACTGAAACTGCTGCGGCCTGCTCCCTACGGGTCGGAACCTGGAGGGTCCCGATGCCGGAGGCCTGGTGCTGACGGCCTTCCCCTTCGATGGTCCCAGCTGGATCCCTTCTCGTGACAGTCCGCCTAGAGCGTGCATCCTTTCCACCACTTCGGCCTTCTTCTGAACCTCTATGTATGTCGGAAGGGTAAAGGGGGTAACAACATACTGGAGGGAGGGTCGGAGCGCCTCCTCCAAACGTCTTGCCCGAGACTCCTCATCGGGAAAGAGGTCCGGGGCAAAACGCAGGAGGTCCTTGAACTTGATTCCAAGTTCCCTCACGGACATGCTCCCCTGCTGGAGGGAGAGTAGCTCCTGCCTCTTCTCCGCCTTCATTGTCGAGGAGAGGAACTCCGCCCGAAACTCCCTCTCGAAGTCCGCCCAAGCAACCTCCGATTCCTTCCTACTCCCCAGGTGGAGCATCCACCACTGACGCGCCGCTCCTCGCATCTGGCTAACAGCCAGAGGAACCCAGTACTCTGTCGGGGCCCGAATCAGGCCGAAGGCTATGACTAGCTCCTCCAGCCAGCCTTCCGTCTTCATGTCGGAGGTGCTGCCCTCATACTTCTCGAGGGCCTGTCGCTGAAAGCCTCGAAGAGTCTTCTGCCACTGGTTGTCCTCTTCCTCCCGATCAGCCCTCTGCCGATTGGCCAAAGTAGTCTCAGGAATCTCGATCGCCTGCACCACACGTGGTCGCCTTCCAGGTGCCATAGCTGCAAGGTAAACAAGGAATGCCTAAGCCCAGTAGTGCAAAGAAAACCGTTCTCAAAACTTGTTAAGATTTAATTTATTCTTAGTTTCCCAAGACATCCCAGAAACACAAAAACACAAGTCATTTATGATGCATGTACCTTTCCTAGGGTCTCTACCCTGCAATCAGTGTGGCCTCACTTGGTCGCTCGGTAGGTCCAGAGTCCTTGCATCGGATCACAGGGGGCCCTAAAATCCCGTGTCCTAGCCGGTCCTCCCTGGCCTAACTCACGCACCAAGGTCACCCAACGCTGCTGCCTTACCATCCCATGCAATCCTTACTGTGCCTAACTCCAGACTCCGTCCTATCTCTCAACCTCCCTCTGATACCATTTTGTCATGACCCGCCTTCACCAAAAGGAGGGAAGAGTCAGCGGATTGCCTGGCCCTTCCTTCCTTAAGATGAAGGAGAGATAATGACCCCCGAAACCCGCCTTCAATAGGTCCCGGAGTGGCGACTAGCACCAAGGGTTTAGGAAATTCTCGCAAATGGAAGGCATTACCCTTTTTATTTTATAGGAGCGAAAGATAAGGAGGAGAAAACCCAGCAACACCAAGGTAGAATGAAAAGTAAAGCCAAAAGTAAACCATTCCCCATGCATGTTTAAACAGTTTACAACAAGGTACAAGTACAAAAGAAAAGAAAGCTCTCAAGTACAATACCAAAGGAAAACAAAGGTACGACAACAGCAACAACTCCAACTGTCCGACTAATAGGGTCCCGTGCAGCCCTGGTAGTCCTCCTGGAAACCTGAAAGTAAACGTAGGGTGAGCATACAAGTACACTCAGTAGGGAAAACCAAGACTCTCGTGCACAAGTGGGGGAACGTACTAAAGTCCCGTGAGAAAAGAGTGAACCAAACAGCTAACAAGGCAAACTATCCATCCGAGGCCTCACCAAGGCTCACTCCCCAGATAACGCAAGTCAAGTAATATATATAATAAGAGCACATCGATGTTTGGGTACCCCGCGCCACTTCCCCACTGGTTATTGAGACATCCTACGCATCGGACCAATCCCGCCATTCTCACCGCAGTCCCACTGCCACACCCGCCCGCACACACCTGGGCCACAACCACACGCAGTCCCACTGCCAAATCCCGCCCGCACACACCTGGGCCACAACCACACGCAGTCCCACTGCCAAATCCCGCCCGCACACACCTGGGCCTCAACTGTCACAAGTAACCATGCCTGCAAACACCTAGGCCAGAACGACCACCGCTACGCCCGAAGACACCTGGGCTAAAGGATCCACTGCCACGCCCGAAAACACCTGGGCCTCATCCCGAAGACACTTGGGAAACCACCTGCCGCACACACCTGGACAACCACCACAACACCCTGCCCGATGATTCTTGGGTTAATAATGGACTTCAGGCCATCACAGCCTGCCCGATGGTACTTGGGCTATCCGGGAAAGGGAGCAGAAAAGGAGCTAATAACCAGCCACTAAGTATAGTGTTGGGAAAAACACCCTTCCCCCATAAATGGGGGTGTTCGGCACTAAGTGCTCAACTTGGGTGGGGCGCGAATAAGAAACACAAAGCTACAAGTATAGATATAGGTAACAAACACTGACCCAAAACTTAGGTTTTCCTAGCCAACCTACAGAACACAATACCACAACGTCCGAGTCACAATTCACGACCCTTGCCCACAAAACCATTTGTCCCATTCTTGTTTCACGTTCAGTCAAAATGTTCAATTAATTTTAAGCACTACTGGGCAACTACCATAAGCATAACCAAGGAAAACGTCGATGCATAGATCAACCAAAACACTCACACCCGGTTCTGCCAACAGAGGATCTCTCCCCAATTTGTGATAAAAGCTCACAACCACTGAAACCATACCAACAGGAGATCCCATCCCCCAAATTCACACAGCCACCGAGAGTATAGAAAGAACGGGGGATCCCATCCCCTCCCATATTTCCAGCAAACGGCCCCAAGGGAAAACAACCAACAACCACTACTAACACAAGTCAGGGATTTTCAGATTTAAACGACTTAACACACTCCATGATTTAAAAATTCCGTGTGTTCTGTCCGTTAGTTATCACAGAAGGGTTGATCCTGGTGCTTTCAATTATTCAGCCGGATATACGTGGTTAACCAATTTCACAGCAGGAGTTCACAATTTCAGAAACCCATTTAAAACATCATGGGGGGATTCAAGTGCACACACACGACCACCAACGGCCTCAATTTTCAGAAAACATAAACCATTACAAAAAAAAAGGATGATCACAAGATAAAGCATAACAACGATCACAACCCCTTCCCCTTCTTCCTTTAGAACTTCGTTTATTATCTTCATTAGGGTTTGGTTCAACCAATTCCATAGGAACAAAAGTAGCGCCCACCCCGCATGATACATAAAAGTGAGAGACGAGAGAAATTCCCTACTTGTTGATAGATGATCGATGCTTAGGCCGGGGGCGCGGAACTTTACGGATAACGACGCGGGCGTCCCGATGCACCAGAAAAACCACGATCGAAGAAGGGGGAAAACCACGGCCTAACCCTTAATTATAAGAGCTGGGGACGGTTGAGATGAAACACAAACCCACGGAAGATGAAGGAGTCGTGGGTTGACCACGTGGCTTGACTCATCATTAATGGCACTGGGTGGTTTCAACCGACCCATGAATTAATGAAGCATTTAATTAAAACCTTTGTGTGCGTTTCGGATTCCCAAGACATTTTATCAAGGCAGAATAGGGTTTAAAACCCTATTTGCGAAAAAAAAGGAAACGTTACTGGAACAACTTGGCAAGGCCGACCGACGTCGGCCGGTCTCACCCATCGGTCTCACCGATCGGTCTCACCGATCGGTACCCCGCAAGGAAACCAGATTTTTGGCAAAGGAAGGGACCAAGGGGGGTCTGGGTCATTACAATACCCCTATGTTTTTTCATCATAGTCATATGTGAAATTTCTATTTTTTTTATTTTCGTTCTTCGTGGAAAAAATCCCGATTTCGATTTTTCATTCTGAGATTCATGGTTTTCAGTAGGTGGTTCCATCATGATGGTTATTTTTTATTATACCTTGTTTCTATGATAAAATTCAATTTATGAATAAATTGATGTTTTCTGATTATTGCATAAAATTGATTTCAATATATTTTCTTAGAGAAAACCATTTTTGATGAATATATGCTTTTGAGGAAAAATAGGGTTTTGTATTGGAAAATGAATTTATTAATATTTAAATGGTTTAATTTAAAAAATTATTTTTATTGTAATTAAATTAATTGAAATATTGATTTTAATTAATGAGAATTTTATTTGATTGAAATTTTGTGAAACCCTCCGCCCAATACATATGAATTGTGTGTTTGTAATGAAAATGATGGAATTGATTGATTTGGTTTCAAACCCAAATTTTATGAAAAACAACTTAATATTTTTGATAGAAACCTTAGTGTATCATCCTTGTGAAATGTAAAGTATTTTTTCAAAAACATTTTATATTTTATGAAGAAAAAATTTGAATATTTGATATGGATAATGAGATGAATTGATTTTTATGTTATTAATTGAATTTCTAATCATGTATTTTTACCTGATCAGATGAAAGGATTAGCAAGTTAATGATTTATTTTGGGTGGCACATTACGGTTCTAAATTTTTCAAAAAAATAATTCCAGGATACCTATTCGTTATGTGCTGGTGGTGAATCTCATTACCTCATGCCTTATGGGTCATATGTGCAATCATTGTCGTATTCACAATGTGGGATCCCTATAAGCTATAACTATCATATCTACTAACCTCATGACCATGTTTCTCACTTATTTTCATTATTTAAATGTGTATATATTTTATTGTTATATTCTATTTTACATGACTTGAGAATTTATATAAAATGTTTATATAATATGTTTATTACTGAATTTTTTATAATTGTTATTTAGGAAATGTATACTATTATTAAAGGAAATTCTATCTTTTGAACTATTTTCCTTCAATTGAAATGTATAACATGATTTGATAACTATATTTACATATGATTAACTGTATTTAATTATTTCATTAATTATACTCTACTAATTCCACACTTTTTTGTTATATAATTGAAATGAATTTTCAGTTAAATTGATATTTTAAAATATTTTAGAATCATTGGGTGATATCCTACTGGTCATTGGATTACACCCTACTTGTGACTTCGCGTCTTTATAGATAATCTTTTTCTAGGTTCGAGAATGGGAAAATGTTCTCTTGGAGGTGGATACTAGTACTAAACATTGTTCTTGGAACATTTTGTACTTTGTTATTTTGGGTTGTTTCCCCCTTTTTTGTACATCGACTGTAGTACATTGGCAGTTATGCCTTTTTAACATCTTGTACATTACTCATAGTGGATTTTTCATTTGATATTCATAATGTTTTATTTTTTTTATTCTGAAAATGTTTTTGGGGAATCATTACACACTTATGTGTGAATGATGTTAAGTTGTCGTCATCGACCAGTGGGGATTGGGAATTCCCTTCGGGCTTTTGTAGGACCGACTTGTTTATCAGGTTACCAGGGTACCCTGGTTGGTCGTTACATGGTTTGTGGAATAATTCAAACACTGCAATAGAGTGGAGGAATGTTTTTTATTTATTTTAAGAAATAAATAATGTTATTGTGATGTTTCCTCCATAATTATATGTTAAATTTTTATTCCTCAAATAAATTTATATTTTGTGAGAAAATATAGTAGATTGTAGATATGCATTAGGTAGATGAATTTTCTCCATTAAACATATGTACTCATAATCTTTATCATAAAAGTTTTTATATATAATAAAAATAAAATCCTAAAATATATAATAAATATATAGAGTGAAATATAGTAAGAATGTTACTATTGGAGTTGATGAAATATTACTTTTTCTTAATACATTACCATACTGGGAAAGAAAATGATGTGGATACTATCTGTAGTCAAAAGGAAAACGGTTGTTTTTCCATTATGAGTATAAAAAGATATCTTATACGTTTGGATTTTTAAAATATGGTTCTTTAAATATTGATTTACTTAGATATATCATATATTTATTATATTATTACTCATCTATCAATCCATGTGAAGATTTAGGAGGCACAAAAGGAAGACATTGAATGATTTAAGAAGGTGGGGAACATTATAGAGTTCAATAATAATTCAGATGGAATGATAATTTTAATGGGTATTTTATGTCTCCTATAAGTACCAAAATTCAAGTTAAAATATTATATAGAGCTTATTGTTTCTAATTCTCTATCTATTCTATATATATATGATTTATAATAATATATAGTAATATTTGAATTAGGAAATCATATAAATGGACATTGAAAAGTTTGTATCTAAAAGGCTGGAATGTAATCATGTTAATGAAGAATGATATAGTTAATGGGGATATTAAAACCACTACCCATACCCATTGGTATATTGTAAAAACTCCACATTGATTTCATCATATGAAACTGATAAACATCTTAATTCCATATGGTGATTTTTGTAAAGATGATCCACATAAATAGTAACAGAACTTCATTATAATAAATGATTATTATACTTTTGATCAATATTCATGGATATAAATTATAGAATTTGTAATATTTCATGAGAAACCATATTATATTTTATGGTATTTTAGTTTTACATCTATGTTAAGGTAAATTCTTATATAAGAAACAAATACATATGTGAAATTTATCATTCCATATCATACTAATATTGATTGTTAGTATGAGAAAAAAATTAAATGAATATAATATATTTTGAGATATTTTTAAATTATATTCCAAGATTTTAGTATCAAATCCCATTTTGGAAACATTTTCATACAAAAATTTATTTTATTCAAGAATAGAGATGGCTCTTTAAAAATCCTTATACGAAAGAATGTGAATAATCTCAATGTGTATATATAATGTTGGGGGTGATATATATTGGGACCTATGTTAGTTGAGTAAATGATATAGAATATTAGAGTCATATAACATCCCTTCAGGGTGGATTAATGTCGATATACAGGTTATTTTATGAATTTTAACATCTATATATTTTAGAATATATTTTTCAGAAAACAAATTGATAGTGTTTGATAACATCTATGGAATACAACATAATGATAAAAATTAACAATGATAAACAATAATTTTTTGATTAAACTGATTATTTGAAATGGAATAATCACATCACGAAAAATATGTTTATCAAATTGATATAGTGAAAATGTATTTATTAATTATAAAAATTAAATAATAAAATTTATTATAGAAATTGTAGGATTTAAAAATATATTTTCTTAATTTTCTTATAAAATATAATCAGTCATATTTATCATTGATTAAAACATAATTGAACCATGTATTCTATTAAATGAAAAAAAAATTAATATAAATTTAAGTGCAATCCATGTGATGATATTATATAATTTTCTAAAAAGACTAATTTTTCACTGAATGATGAAAACTAAATTTTATCATCAACCCGCAACTTATTTTTAAAAAATAATAAAACATAAATATTTCATTATATTTTAAAATTAATATAAATGTATAGAAATATCCATTGTATTTAAAAAAATTCATATATTTTCATAGAAATCGATGTTTTATTTTATTTATTGATAAGTTTAGTATTATAATTAAAATTTTTTAAAAAATTTTATTTTCAATATCCCTTATGTAACACCCCAAGCATCCTCGGTATGTTTCCTTTCGAATAATGCAATGGCGTGCATTGTACGCAACTTCGAGATTTTAACACACTATAACCAATCAAACTAGCCGTTATGAATAGTAATACCTAATTTTTGAAATTTTATAAATTCTATCTCTCAAAATGGACTTCATTTTTGGATTCGTAATATCAAAATTAGCCTAGGGTGCAATTTTGGTACTTTTCGGATAACTTTCATATTTTGATGAATAGTGAAAATTACTAAATTTTAATTAAAAACAACATTTTTAATCAAAATAATTAATAATGATAAATTATGAATTTGAGTGGTTTTAAAGTATATTTAGAATAATTTTTTACCATATAATACAACGTGGGTCAATGAAAATCATTTCACATTTAAACTAGACAAAAACAAGTGACAATCTTTTGATAGTTATTATCTTTAAAAAACACGCTTTTTGTTTTGACAACGGGAATTAATTTTAAATTAATTTCTGCCACTTCTGTGTTTTGAATTTAGAAAAATGGATTCCATATTTGTAATCATGATGTCCAAATTGTGTAAATAGGTAACTTTTATTTTTAGAAATTTTGAATATTTACTGCGGTAAATATTTTATTTACCATGGTTAAAGGGTAAATCGGGTAATGAGGGTTAAAAAATAATATTATAATAATACAAAATTAACCTAAAACGAGTCCTAACCTTATTGGTGGACACATACCCGACCATGGGCATCCTTGGGTCGATTTGGGGACCCCTTGGAGCCACTTGTATCTGGTAGGGGCACATTATATTAATAAAGTTAAAATAAAAATAAAAATGGCATAAGCTTACATCTTTTAGAAGAACAATTTTTACATAGGGTTATACATGATTGATTTTCGATTATAAATATTCATTAGAAAGATAAAACGATTTCCAACATAATGATATTTTATTTATAATTTTTAGACATCAAATAATTTAAATTATTAATGACACAATAATGATGCAATGTTTACCTCATTAATAAATCATTTAAATAAATAAGATTATAATGATTAAAATATTATCTAAAACCTGTCCAATTATTATTGGTTGATGTTATTTAGAAATTGAGTCATCGGATATTTGACCTCAATGATTTTTGGACCATTATAAACCGAATATAATTATATTATAAAGTAATACTTTCACTCTTTCCTAAATAGCCCCTCCACTCCCTTATAAAAGGAGACCACTTCTACTCATTCCTCACACCTCTCAAGCCACTTGGCTCGTCCAAACCCAGCCCAAATACTCTCCAAACTTCCCTCACTACAACTTAGAGGCCTTAGTTTGATCAGAAAGCCAACCTAAGGAGCCCTTTTGATCAAATCAAAAGGAAGAACCCGAAGAAGAGGTAATGTTTTCACCACCCCTTTTCAAGTTCCTTTCTTCTTCCACTTCTTCTTTATTTGTTCTTACCATTCTAAAACAATAACTCCAGTATCTCAAATATACTGTGATGTTATTATAAATATGGTACAACCATATTTAGTATTCTATCCACCCTTTGAATAACATGTCACCATACGTGCGTACGTACGGCTTACCGTCTCCACGTCGTGGTGTAATTGTTATTCAATATATTATTATTTGGATGGGTATAATAATGATGTGAAACTCAGGTAAATAATAAATATAACATGTTAATTATTCTGTATATATGATATAACATCCATTTATATATTATTTTAATATCAAAAGAAAGATATTGTCGCTCGTGCGTACGTACGGACTACCGTCTCCACAAACGCGATAAGATTCATTCTCCATCGTATCCATTCAAGTATAATTATCATTTGATGATTTAAAAATAGTATCTAAGGACTTGATATCATTCTGTATATGAATAATATACATCCCATTAAAAATGAATATGTCTCACATAACAAAGAATATAAAGTAAAATGAACCCATTAACACCCGAAATAACGATAATTATAAGATATTATTAACAAATCAATGTTAAAAGATCATATATGATATCATATTAAAGTAAATGATTCTTGTATTATTCAATAACAATTATTTCACCATTATACAGGAGGTAAACCTACCATCGACCAATGAAAAAGTACAAGTAAGGGATTTTCTTATCTCACTTTCAATTCCGTGAGATTTCCATTGTTCGCCACTAAATTATTGAAAGTGGTGTATTGTGTACTGCCATTTGATATATATTATCATGATTATGTTTATATTCATGTTATTCTTTAACTCATTTGGGGGTTATTAACTTTTTTCCATACGACTCAGTTGATTAACGTGGTAAGAAGTTCCTTAGCTCACTCTTAATTTCGTGAGAATTCCATTGTTCACCACTTAATTATTGCATGTGGTGTATGTGTACTGCCCATGATTGTATTCATTGTGTAATATACTTTATTTTATGGGTATTTACATCATCATGGTATGATCTTTCTTTCATGGGTTTTTGTTTCGTAAGTTACCTAATCGATAAGGGAATTTGAGATTTCAATTTCCACTCATTTGGCTTTACGCATATTTCATTGATTATACTACCCCAAGATTATGCGTGGAATCACTATTCATTTGATTATGTCATAATTTCCATTACCCTTCCTGTGGATATACTTTTGATACACATAATCACTCCATTGAAAATTCTCAAGTCATTGATATGAATTTGATAAGAGTAATTTTAACTCTTTCACCAATTGTTGAGTTAAACATCCAATTCGTTGGTGTTGTTTTTACAAGAATATGTGTGAATATCCTTTGATTGTTTTACACTGAATATCCAATCATATGTAGTGTATTTATATTTTTCACACATAATTATGTTGTTGATTTATCCTTAATCTAAGGATATGGCCTTTATGAGAGATTTCATCTCAAATTACATTCCATTGAGACTTCTTTGTTGATATACACCAAATCACTTTTATGTGGTGTATATAATGTTCTTTGACATAGTATATCATGAATTCCCTTTATTCTCATGATATTACAAAGTTTTGATTACCTCCATTATTTGTATTCAAGTGTCTATCTTTTGGTTAGAATCTCTAACTAAATTACCATTTTTAAATGTTTTAAAGACTTATTCATCTAAATCTTTCTCATTAATGTCCATGTTTTAAAAATGGTTTTAACGATTTATTTATATGGACATTAAAGTTTAGAAATTAAAACTCCTTTTAAAAAGTTTCAAAGTGGTATGGGACACTTTGATTCAAAAATCTACTTTTAAATGGCTTCTTTACAAATAGTGTGACTTTTAAATGTTTTCAAGAAAAGGGGGATATTTCTCTCAAATAGTTTTGATGATTATTTTCATCTATGTCAACATCCTTCATTATTCTTGATTGAAGTTAATGTGATACAATACAATCTTCCATATTGTATCGAATGAGTTATGTTTGACTGTGGATGTGCTGTTTTTATACCATTCATGGTTTGTGGTAAAAGTATTGACATTTCGTATGTTATTTTTAATAAGAATGTTTATGTTATGTTTAAACATGTTCTTATGAGGAATGAATTGGACTTAATAAGTGACGGGTGGAGCCCGCTATAGCTCCTCGATGCATCGGTAGGTCTCATGAGACAAACTAGTGTCTTGGCACAAGGCCTTGGCAAAATCTTATTTGTAGTCTTGGCACGAGGCCTTGGCTATGTGGTTATGATAGTCTGGCATTATGCATTCCATCATTATGAAAGTGGTTATTGATATTGCATGTGATCATTCGACTAGTAGAATATCCATGTGAGTAAGTAAATGGCATTATTTCATTTTACCTTTTCCATTTTATGCTGAAGTTCAAGTTTAAAAGGCTTTTGTTTTAGTTATAAATTGCCTTATGTGTTTATGCTTATTTATGAAAGCTTCTGCTATAATGTTATCCTTACTGAGAATCTGAGCTCACCCCTTCCAATGTTTTATTTTTCCCAGGATTATGAAGAAGTAATTTCTGAATGACCTGCTGGGATAGTATGAGGGGATATGAAGACAAGATGTTTTTTTTTATGATTTAATGTAAAACTTATGGATGTATCTAGTGTTTCCAAGGCTACTAAACCAATCGGTATTTCGAGATTTTATCTTTCTTGTGATCATGCCAATGTTATGTAATAATGCACCGACTCTGGGTAACTAGGGTCGGGCGTTACAGTTGGTATCAGATGAAGTTTAGTAAAAACCTTGGAAGCTGGATTTAGATAAACTCTGATTACTGCACGTAGACCTAAGATGAACTTTGGGGATTATTATAGAAGAACTTCCTATAATTTTTGTATTATAGAAGATTTTGTGATTTTTCCGAGCAATACATCCCTGTCTGGATACGAGCAGGTAGAGGTGGCTCTGGCACAGATGTACCTAGGGGTAAAACCCAAAAACACCGCTTTGAGCTAGACTCGAACGGGAACTGGTGCACGACAACGGGCCTTGCTGCACTCTTGGTTACGACACTCCCGGGGGATATGCTTTGGTAAATTCAAAAGATTAGTATAAACCATTTTTAAGGGAATACAAAAAAATGACCCTAAGAATATATGTCGGCAAATAGATAGTGGATAACCTAGATTTAAACATAGGGTACCCCATGTTAGGATATATTGTTCAATTACAAGATTATCCTATTATATCTATTTTTTTGACATTCTTATTAGATAAGTATTCAAAAACTCTAATTGTATTTTATTTTTTTAGTTGAAAAATGGAGGGAGAAAAATCACGAACAACTCTTCTCTCTCTTCCTGAAGAACTACATGCAATTATTATCCAGAAGTCATGCGCAGACGATGTTGAAACTTTTTCAAATGTCCAAGTTACATGAAAACAACTTTATGAGACATCCAATACCTCTAACATTGCACAATTATTTGAAGGATCAAGTACCGACTATGGGATAATGTTGCGCTCTCAACATTCTTACCACTCTAAGCGTGGGAAGTACCATCAGGGTCTTTTCAAATTATTCACTTTATCTCAAAATTACGATGCACTAAATGATTTTCTAGATGCTGCAGAAGAGGGAGACCTTCGAGCAGCCTATATGTATCAAATTATATATTTATGTCTTTGGGGATATACGAAAACTGATTTACCAAAACCTTATTTTGAAATATTTGAAGATGAATCAGTGAGAATTTTTCTAAAAAAACATGTTAAAGACGATGTCTCAAAATTATATATAAGAAATACCTATTTTTTATGATGCATCGATGCTTTCATCGATATAATCCAAAATGGATAAGGAGTTTTTGGGTAAAGGAAGTAGATGATTTTAAAAAATTCCTGAGGTACCATTGTGACACATGAACGCATTCTACCAAAATGCAAACCCGCCTAGTCTCTCCAGAGTTCATGTTGTGATCCACATATCTCTAGTGACAAAATACATGCCTGACCCAACGCATGTACACACCTATGAAGAATTATAACTGGAACCTGATCTATCTTATTTTGGAGAGCCTATCAGAATTCTTCATAACAAAGATCAAGTGTTGCGAAACCGGATGACTCGTCTGGTGAAAGATCTATGGAGAAATCATAAGATGGAAGAGGCAATGTGGGAACCCGAGGAACATATGATGAATAACCTATGTTGAAATAAATGGATGGTGAAATGTTTAAAAGTGTTAGTGCTCTTTATTGATGGGATTACTTTGGAATAATTTTCTCTTCTATGTGTAAACCTGCAATTTATCATGTGAAAATGATATTTGAGGAAGAATTATCTTTTCTGTTGCAGATATAGTTATAAATAACCATTTGGTCTTACATGATCATTGGGTTTGAGGAAATTATAAGTTATTATAATTTGGGATGAAAATGCAAGGTATGAGATAAGATTTGTGGTTAAATTATGTTATGGTATTTTGAGGAATTTATCTCATTTTGGTAATATTATAAAAAATTAGTTTTTGAAAAAGGACAACATGTAGACCGTGTGACAACCCGTCGCGTCGGACAAAGCTGTGGGAATCGAAACCACAACCAATGTGCGATTGGGATTTATCGCCTACCACTGGACTACGTGAAGTCCCTGGTTAGTGTGACTTTTTTTAGTTAAATGATTTTATTGATCAATAATAAGTTGATTTGGGTTCTTATGTATTATCAAATGAATACCCTTGGTATAGGAAAATGATTTGGTGATTAAGTGATATTGTTATTTTGGAAGATGTTCATTTTGTTAGGAACACTATATGCCCAAGGAAAATAGAATACAATGAGGTTTCATTTGTAGATTAATGGTGGATTTTTATCTATGTTTTATTGTTTATTTATAGTGATTTGGGTTATTTATGGAAATGATTAACCTATAACAGAGAATATGTGATGATGATAATTACTTTTAAGTATGTGACTTTAAGGGTATTTGATGTCATTTGGAGATACAATGTAACATGGGAGACTACATAATCAAATTCTTTTATGTTTTGGGTTTCAATATTAGTTTGGATTATATTAAAGGATTTTAAGGACAATTGGTTATTGAATGGTATCTATTTAACTTTGGGGTATCGTTGGTTTAATTTTAGAAATTAAGATTAGTGCATATTTATCTCAAGGAATATCCTTTTGGGGGATCATTAGATCATTCACTAACCATTTTGGTTTTGATTAATCTTCAAAGACAATGTAAATATATAGTTTATCCTACATGGATCATGTGATTCTATAGAAGTTTATTCTAGCTCTTCCAAGTGTGACCAAGTCTTCTTGAATACTCGTCGTTTAAAAAAAAATTGAGTTAGTGGTGGAAATTTATTAAAGAATGAAACTATACTTAAAATGTAAGTATATCTCTTAATGTTATTAGTCAATATCATAAATGAATTCCTCATCCTTATGTAATGTAACTTAAAAAAATGTTGTCTGTTTACTTTCCTACTAGGAGACTAATGGTCGTTTGTCCCAACACAAGTTTGTGGTTTTCTTATTGTCAACTTTCTTCTGATCATGATTTCTATCCCTCTCCATAAAAACATGACACTTATTTTATCATCTATATCCATGTTTTCCTACATGGAATCTGAGTATGGGTTATCTTGGATGACCATTATACCTCTCTTTCTTTCTTTTAATGTGAGAGTTTTATTGACTCTTTTTCCGATATGGGACTTTCCATTATATTCCCAAGCACAATTTTAAAAATTGCGAGGATGTAATTAATTGAAGGAGGGGAGAATGTAACACCCCAAGCTTCCTCGGTATGTTCCCTTCCGAATAATGCAATGGCGTGCATTGTACGCAACTTCGAGATTTTAACACACCATAACCAATCAAACTAGCCGTTATAAATAGTAATACCTACTTTTTGAAATTTTATAAATTCTATCTCTCAAAATGGACTTCATTTTTGGATTTGGAATATCGAAATTAGCCTAGGGTGAAATTTTGGTACTTTTCGGATAACTTTCATATTTTGATGAATAGTGAAAATTACTAAATTTTATTAAAAAACTTTTTTAATAAAAATAAATAATAGTGATAAATTATTAATTTGAGTGGTTTTAAAGTATATTTAGAATATATTTTTACCATATAATACAATGTGGGTCAATGAACATAATTTCACATTTAAACTAGACAAAAACAAGTGACAATCTTTTGATAGTTATTATCTCTAAAAAACACGCTTTTTGTTTTGACAACGAGAATTAATTTTAAATTAATTTCTGCCACTTCTGTGTTTTGAATTTAGAAAATTGGATTACATATTTGGAATCATGATTTCCAAATTGTGTAAATAGGTAACTTTTATTTTTAGACATTTTGAATAATTACTGCGGTAAATATTTTATTTACCATGGTTAAAGGGTAAATCTCGTAAATAAGGGATAAAAAATAATATTATAATAATACAAAATTACCCTAAAACGTGTCCTAACCTTATTGGTGAACACATAACCGACCATGGGCATCCTTGGGTCGATTTGGGGACCCCTTGGAGCCACTTGTATGTGGTAGGGGCACATTATATTAATAAAGTTAAAATAAAAATAAAAATGGCATAAGCTTACATCTTTTAGAAGAACAATTTTTACATAGGGATATACATGTTGTATTTTCGATTATAAATATTAATTAGAAAGCTAAAAAAATTTCCTACATAATGATATTTTATTTATAATTTTTAGACATCATATAATTTAAATTATTAATGACACAATAATGATGCAATGTTTACCACATTAATAAATCATTTAAATAAATAAGATTATAATGATTATAATATTATCTAAAACCTGTCCAATTCTTATTGGTTGATGTTATTTAGAAAATGAGTCATCTTATCTTCGTCCTCAATGATTTTTGGACCATTATAAACCGAATATAATTATATTATAAAGTAATACTTTCACTCTTTCCTAAAGAGCCCCTCCTCTCCCTTATAAAAGGAGACCACTTCTACTCATTACTCACACCTCTCAAGCCACTTGGCTCGTCCAAACCCTGCCCAAATACTCTCCCAACTTCCCTCAATACAACCTAGAGGCCTTATTTTGATCATAAAGCCAACCTAAGGATCCCTTTTGATCAAATCAAAAGAAAGAACCCGAAGAAGAGGTAATGTTTTCACCACCCCTTTTCAAGTTCCTTTCTTCTTCCACTTCTTCTTACTTTGTTCTTACCATTCTAAAATAATAACTCCAGTATCTCACATATACTGTGATGTTATTATAAATATGGTACAACCATATTCAGTATTCTATTCACCCTTTGAATAACATGTCACCATACGTGCGTACGTACGGCTTACCGTCTCCACGTCGTGGTGTAATTGTTATTCAATATATTATTATTTGGATAGTTATAATAATGATGTCCAACTCATGTAAATAATAAATATAACATGTTAATTATTCTGTATATATGATATAAATTTCATTTATATATTATTATAATATTAAAAGAATGATATTGTCGCTCGTGCGTACGTACGGACTACCATCTCCACAAACACGATAAGATTCATTCTCCATCGTATCCATTCAAGAATAATTATCATTTGATGATTTAAAAATAGTATCTAAGGACTTGATATCATTCTGGATATGAATAATATATATCCCATTAATAACGAATATGGCTCACATAACAAAGAATATAAAGTAAAATGAACCCGTTAACACCCGAAATAACGATAATTCTATGATATTATTAACAAATCAATGTTAAAAGATCATATATGATATCATATTAAAGTAAATGATTCTTGTATTATTCAATAACAATTATTTAACCATTATACAGGAGGTAAACCTACCATCGACCAAGGAAGAAGTACAAGTAAGGGATTTTCTTATCTCACTTTCAATTCCGTGAGATTTCCATTGTTCGCCACTAAATTATTGAAAGTGGTGTATTGTGTACTGCCATTTGATATATATTATCATTATTATCTTTATATTCATGTTATTCTGTAAATCATTTTGTGGTTATTAAATTTTGGCCATACGACTCAGTTGATTAACGTGGTAAGGAGTTCCTTAACTCACTCTTAATTTCGTGAGAATTCCATTGTTCACCACTTAATTATTGCATATGGTGTATGGGTACTGCCCATGATTGTATTCATTGTGTAATATACATTATTTTATGGGTATTTACATCATCATGGTATGATCTTTCTTTCATGGGTTTTTTTCGTAAGTTACCTAATCGATAAGGGAATTTGAGATTTCAATTTCCACTCATTTGGCTTTACACATATTTCATTGATTATACTACCCCAAGATTATGTGTGGAATCACTATTCATTTGATTATGTCATAATTTCCACTCCCCTTCCTGTGGATATACTTTTGATACACATAATCACTCCATTGAAAATTCTCAAGTCATTGATATGAATTTGATAAGGGTAATTTTAACTCTTTCACCAATTGTTGAGTTAAACATCCAATTCGTTGGTGTTGTTTTTACAAGAATATGTGTGAATATCCTTTGATTGTTTTACACTGAATATCCAATCATATTTAGTGTATTTATATTTTTCACACATAATTATGTTGTTGATTTATCCTTAACCTAAGGATATGGCCTTTATGAGAGATTTCATCTCAACTTACATTCCATTGAGACTTCTTTGTTGATATACACAAAATCACTTTTATGTGGTGTATATAATGTACTTTGACATAGTATATCATGAATTCCCTTTATTCTCATGATATTACAAAGTTTTTATTACCTCCATTATTTGTATTCAAGTGTCTCTCTTTTGGTTAGAATCTCTAACTAAATTACCATTTTTAAATGTTTTAAAGACTTATTCATCTAAATCTTTCTCATTAATGTCCATGTTTTAAAAATGGTTTTAACGATTTATTTATATGGACATTAATGTTTAGAAATTAAAACTCCTTTTAAAAAGTTTCAAAGTGGTATGGGACACTTTGATTCAAAAATCTACTTTTAAATGGCTTCTTTACAAATAGTGTGACTTTTAAATGTTTTCAAGAATAGGGGGATATTTCTCTCAAATAGTTTTGATGATTATTTTCATCTATGTCAACATCCTTCATTATTCTTGATTGAGGTTAATGTGATACAATACAATCTTTCATATTGTATCGAATGAGTTATGTTTGACTGTGGATGTGCTGTTTTTATACCATTCATGGTTTGTGGTAAAAGTATTGGCATTTCGTATGCTATTTTTAATACGAATGTTTATGTTATGTTTAAACATGTTCTTATGAGGAATGCATTGGACTTAATAAGTGACGGGTGGAGCCCGCTATAGCTCCTCGATGCATCGTTAGGTCTCATGAGACAAACTAGTGTCTTGGCACAAGGCCTTGGCAAAATCTTATTTGTAGTCTTGGCAAGAGGCCTTGGCTATGTGGTTATGATAGTCTGGAATTATGCATTCCATCATTATGAAAGTGGTTATTGTTATTTCATGTGATCATTCAACTAGTAGAATATCCATGTGAGTAAGTAAATGGCATTATTTCATTTTACCTTTTCCATTTTATGCTGAAGTTCAAGTTTAAAAGGCTTTTGTTTTAGTTATAAATTGCCTTAAGTGTTTATGCTTATTTATGAAAGCTTCTGCTATAATGTTATCCTTACTGAGCATCTGAGCTCACCCCTTTCAATGTTTTATTTTTCCCAGGATTATGAAGAAGTAATTTATGAATGACCTGCAGGGATAGTATGAGGGGATATGAAGACAAGATGTTTTTTTATGATGTAATGTAAAACTTATGGATGTATCTAGTGTTTCCAAGGCTACTAAACCAATCGGTCTTTCGAGATTTGATCTTTATTGTGATCATTCCAATGTTATGTAATAATTAACCGACTCTGGGTAACTAGGGTCGGGGCGTTACACCTTACATATTTATAGTATAATTTACTTATTTTATTTCTAGAGATACAATCCTGAATTTTTATTCGATGATTGGAATTAGGGGTATTAAATTGGTTTAATAGATCAATTTTTTAGGTATTATAAATAGTAACTTTGGTAAAATTTATCCCCATGGTAATGGGTAAAATGAGATAAAAATGATTAAAAATATATATTATCGATTAAAATAATCCATACACCTGAAAATATTAAATTATATGAGTGTAATTTGAAAACACTGATCATATAAGTTAATTTTGAAAACTATATTAAAGAAAATGATGTCAGCATGATTAAGGTTAAAAATTGTTAATTAAATATATAATTATTAACATGAGTAATAATCCTATAAAAATATTATTTCTTATGTAATATAAACAAAAAAAATCATGAGAATTTAAATTATCAACATGGATAAACTCTCACATGGAACTAAATTTATTATATTTATATATTTTAATTGATTATAAGACTGAACTATATATCTATATAGATGAAAACCACCTCTCCAATCTTCTTCACACTATTGAGATCCATTTATCTAACGTATCCTAGTCTATAAATATTATAAAAATAATTATTCATGTTATATTGATGGTGTCATCATTATAATACCAAACATATGGTCATTTTATTGTGACTAGATAGAGGCTTCTCAAAGATGATGGGATCATGTTAAACGATCTATTTCATTTTACATGTTATATTTATTTCATCAATTCTATCCCAAAAATTCTAATATAATAACACATGAATACATAATTTACAATGCTATTATTTTTTATCGAATAACCATTTTATACTTACTTTCTATCACATAGAGAATTAATATATCACTCATTCAAATGTATGGGGTGCCTCCTTCACATAATAATATAATTCATTTTCCGTCACAATCTTTATGGTTGATTATTATGATGGGTTTATTTTTTATATGTTATATTTATGACATAATTATTATCCTATAATTAGTATATATCAGTTACCTCATTACATTCACATCCATTGAAAAATAGAAATAATGTTCATTTTTAGCTGTGGACTACCACATCTACAATGCAATGCGATTCATTTTTTATCTCCACATTAATTAACATTTAATATGAATAAAATTAATTAATACATATAATTTTAATTATAAAATAATAATTATTTAATGGTTACTTATAATTTATATTTTCTTTATTCCATCCAACAAAAAGGGATAACATAAGTTCTCTGTATGTAATGTTTACTATTTCCATAAATTGGTCGAATTAAATATTCATCAATTATTTATATGAATTAATATAAAAGTATATATATTTAATAATATGATAAATATTTCAATATTATTATTATGTATATGATCAAACCATGACCAAGGTTCAGGGACAGAAACTATCATTTTGGATCATGCATGGAAAATAAACCAGTTCTCACCTAAATGTCCAATTTAAATAAGAATTGATTAAAAAGGGTTAAATAGAAATTATAATATAATAGTAATTTCTAATTGATAAATTTTTATGGTTATATAATATTTTTTAAAAAAATCACTTACAATACCATGGTTTTAAATGGAAACAGAATGTTCGATATCGTAAATGAAATGTCACATCGAACAAGAATGTAAAAAATTTTTTTTTTTTCAATAGGTAAGTTATCACCTAGACATTACATTAGAGGTTATTATATAAATAAATATATTATAATTGTTTTTATTTTTTTTATGTTTAGCCAATATATTTTATTGGCATAATATATGAATAAATGAAATGGTAAGATTAAAAGCACTATTTTTCCATAAATCAGTTTTGTCGCATTTAGATTATAGAATTACATTAAAACTATATTTAGAAATTTTTAGAAAATATTATTAAAAAAATTATTGGATTTTAAAAATTTACTTTTGGTGATTTATTTTTGATAATTTTCATTTATTAATGAATAATACCATAATACTGAATTTTAATTGAAATCATATTTTTTATATAAATAATTTATAGTTTTAAATTACATTATTAATTTTTTATAATTATTATTTTTGAAATTATAAATAAACAAGTCAAATTTGAGTTATTAGAATTTATTTCACAATTAAATTGGATATAGATACATTTCATGATTTTAAACATTTTTACATTAAAAACTCATTTCTTCGTCCAATTTGTATGATAAATTTTCAACTAATTACTAAAATATATGTGAATTTAATTTTATAAAATTATTTCATTATTTGGAATAATAAATTCATTATTTATTAAATTGATTAATTTTTATTTTTGGAAAATAAAAATAGAAACTTTAGTAATATTTAATACCTTGTTTATGAGTAAATCTAGTTGTTAAGGGTAAAAAAATATTTTAAATAATATAAAATTACCCTAACACTTTTAAAACTGATATTTTATAAGTTATTTTAGACCAGAATCATCATTGGGTAGATCATATGTCCCCTTGAATCCACATAGATTTCCTTCTTCCTTATACAATATTTTATTTTAATGAAAAGTAAAATATGCCATACAGAAATTTTAATTTCTATAAATTTTTTAATAAAGTGTCCTTCAGAATATATCGTAGACTGTAAATACTATTTAGTAATAGAAAATTTTATATTAATCACTGAAATTTATTTTAAATTTTTCAGAATGAAATTATTACCTTAAATTATTACATAATGATAATGTAGTAATTGTTTGATTAATGGAAATATCAAATAAATGATATTAAATATATACAAATTAATACAATTTTATATTAATAATTTCATCAAAAAAATTTAAAATTTACTTTTTCATGTTAGTGAAGTATTATATTAAATTTTTAGAATTTTTATTTTGTAATGATATTTCTAAAAAAAGTATTTAATAGTGTTAAAATTGAAATTATTGATATTTAAAATAAATAACATTTCATTGAATGATAATTTTTTTAAAATTTAAAATTATGACTACTGATTGGGATAAGGTATAGAATTTCATCAATTATCCATTCATGTTTCTTTTATCATTAAATATTAACTGTATTATTTTTAATGTGAAATAACATGTGTTATCATAGTAATAGTTAAAGGAGGTTATTATGGGATTAATCTAAATGACATGGATAAGAAAATAATAAAAACGTTTTTAATTTTCATTAAATTAATTTAAATATAAAAATATTCATAATATCAAAGAAATAATTAATTTTGGATAATTATTTTATAATAAATTATATTATATTATTTTCAAATTTTTTGAATTTCTAACAGTCCATCTCCCCACTATTATAAAAGAGACCCACTTATTATAATTTAGTCATGCATAAAAACAAATTTTTTCAGCCAATATGTTCCCAAATTTATTCCAAAAATTCCTCTCCACATTTTACATGAACAATTTGATGCAATAATCTTTCCTTTGTGCTCTTAATGTGTTAATAAAATGAGATAATGTGAAGAAAATGTATCATTTAAAATCTAATATTTATGTTTTATTAATTCATACTTGTCCTTAATAGATTAATCATCCATGTTGAAATAATATCTCCAGTATCAAATGTATTATATGTAATTTTTCTAAATCATATACTAAATGCATCTCCACTTCCATCAAATGGGAAAATCATTATCATTCATATATACTGTGAGAATCCACCTCACAAATTGATATAATTCATTTTCTACCACCCCCTAACAAGGATGGCTAAAATGATGTAATTATTGTATATATAAGATATTAAGGAAATATATGTCATAATTAAAATTTTACATATCATTTATTTTCATACCATTCCATGAGTAGAAAAATGATAATGTCATTTGTGAATTTGGGTGATTTATCACATCCGTGAAGTGATGTGATATATTTTTCATCACTATATCAAATGGATAATATATATAAATTTGTTTTAATAAATAATATGTTAAATATTATATAAATAATATTCTATAAATTTGATATTATATTTACATTATTACAATAGTCATCATTGAAAAAATAAAATGATACGCTTGTGTACAAATCACTTACCACCACTATGATTGTAACAGAGTTCATTGTTAAAATCCATATGTAATGGATCATCCTAAAATAATAATATATATATATAATGGTTATTATTATTTCAATAATAATGTTTTTGAGATTATATACAAATGAATATATTTACAATAAACATCATATTAATATCATTTCGGACACAAGAATTGAATATATTCAAAAATGTCTGATGTGAAAAAAAATATTTTTGTAATTTTAATAACATTTTAATAAGTGAAATTAAAAGATACACATAAAATTAGTAATAAATAAATTAAATAATTAACCAACTTTTATTATTTAAGAAGATAAATATTGTATGTCATAATTCTGACCAATATTGACGAACTTTATAAATAAAGAGACATTATTTTAAATCTTTTAATTATTTATTTTATAAACATTTGTCTATAATGTCCACATTTAGGATTATTGCAAGTATTCATATTAAAATATATATTTTTTAAAAATATTTTATAATTTCACAAAAAAAATTCAACAAAATATATATTTAATGGTAATGTATAAAGGATTTTTATTTTAAATTCATCTTTTAAATATTCTCTTTGAAAACATTTTAAAATGGTCAAAATAATTTTTTTTACATAAAAATGATGAGTATAATTTAAAATTTTAAAATTCTTTAATTTTTTTAAGGTTTCATTTATAGGTTTTCCCAGTTCTTATCAAGGAAAAAGGATTCATTATTATGTGACTAGTTTTTAAATTTTAAAAGTGATTATAATAAGAAATGTGTATTTTGATTACTGAATGTGCATTATTGAAGGGTTTAAAATGGGTTTCAAGCATTTTATTCATTTTTTATTCCTTAGAAATTTAATAAATATGTTTCAACCACATTATTGATCTTGGGTGAGCACAAAATAGCTCATATAAAGGGTTTATCCTTATTATATATCAGGAAAAATTGGTGAGTCTGATATAGCTTATAAGAATTGTAATCCACATTATAGCTATCCAATGCATTTTTTTCTCGGTATACTAAAGTCAAACGTATGGTTATTATATTTTAAGGGTTAATTTTTGAGTTATATTTTAATTTTTTCTATGACACCTATGTGATTTTTCAATTATTGTAAATGTGTTTTTTCAATTGGGTTCTGATCAGTTTTCAACTCTTCCCTATACTATTGAATTCTTTATTTGTTTTCATTATTGATCTTTTTTTCCCACAATATTTTGAAAATTTTTTATTGTGTTTATTATCGATTTGGGTAAATTATGTGATGAAGGGGATAATTGTAAAAATGTTTCATTAAGTCAATCTATGTTTTATATTAAATAGTTTTTTGTAGAAAAAATTGTTACTATGTATAATTTTCAACATGTAATAAATCAGTTTAATTTGAAATAGTTTTTACTAATTATCAATAAAAATTAAAAATAAAATATCCTCAAATTTCAGTTCTAGTTCATAAATCACCAGAATATATAAGTTTTAAGGTCGATTCATTATAATTTGTACTAATTAATGGTTATGCTTACTTTGGAGATTAATATATCTTTTTAGGAGTTAGGGATATCATCATGGTTTTATAAAATTCAGGATGAAAATACTGTCAATGTCTTATAAACCCATTTTTATTCATTATGTTATATAATCTAATGGTGACTCATTGTATTTTCTAATATATTCATTTTAGTAGTAATTATGAGATACTAAATTTTATATTAGAAAAATAAAGGTACTAGAAAAACATTGAGGTTATATCATATTAAAGTTATTCGTGATGATTATCCTATCATTTATAAAACATTATACAAATTATATTAACATATTTTTAGAAAAAATGAAAACATAATAAATTTTTGACAAACCTTCTTGTTCAGTAATGTCATGTGAGTAGAACCTAAAACCCAAAGGTAAAAATTGTAAATCACTTACCACTGTACTAAGTGAATTTCTATTTAGAATGAGTTTTTCTTCTCAATTAATTTTATTATGGATGATGAATATGATAATTTTTGGAATATATGTCTTATAGAAAAGATAAAATTAGGATTGGAAAATGATTTGGAGATTTTGTGATTAATGTTACGTCAGAAGAAATTTTCTATTTTGGAAACTATTAATGATTTTTTACATATAATACTTGTGTATTTTATTTTACAAGTTATAGTTTAATTAAAATTTAGAATAATATATGATTTATTTCAGATTTATGGGGATTCATGTTATTTATGGAAATGGTTAACATATGATGAATATTATGAGATAAATTACATTTTGGAATAAGAATTCATGAGTAATTGATATTATTTGTTGATTATTTGTAAAATTTATCTTAGAAGACTATGTGGAAAAATCCTTCAAGATTTAGGTATTCAATATTAGTTTGGAAAATTTTGAATAATTTGTTGGATTTTTTTGTTGAAATTTTAATGTGGAACGTTATTTATTACTTTTCAATATTATAGATTGCATTATATTTTATTCATAGAGTGGTTTATTATTTTTAAATAATTATCATTTATTATCCAACCCATTTTTGTTTTGGATGTTTTTTAAAAATAGGATAAATTGAATGATATAATATAATGGATTATGTGTGTCTCTGTAAGTTAATTATATTGATTTAGACATGAAAAATTTATCCTAAATACTCAATGTTTGGGGAAAATGATGAGTTTTTGATAAAAACTGATTATAGGATAACAGTATAACTATAACATAATTATATTTTATTATTTTCATAGTCCAGGTAGTAAAATAATTCGTTATATCTATGAAAAGTATCTTAAAATAGAAACATTATCCATTTAATTTTCATACTCAGAAATCAATTACCTTATAACACAACTCAAATTTACAGTTTTTTAAGGATTAACATTAATATAAAAATGTTCTCTATAACTCTTTAGTATAACATGATAGTTCTTCCCCTTATATGTCCATTTTTTACCGATATGTTGTCCTAATATGTGTTACCTTAGGTAACGTTTATACATTCTATTATCTCTTTTCAAAGAGATGTTTATTGATCATTTTACCGTTGTGAGATTTCAATAATTATACTATGAATTTTTGAACCCTAGTTACAATGACCTAATTCATATTAAGATTAAATAATTTTTTAATAGGGGAGACTTTAATATAAATTTTTTAAAAGGAAAACCTATGTTCTATATCGTACATGCTATGCCTCATCGATCATCAACATAAAACTATATTTTATTATATATGTTACCATTTATTAGATAGACATTATAATAACAGTTAAAAATAGTAATATCTATATTGTAATTATATGTAATTTTTTTTATCATTTATCTAGTAAATTTTACAAGAATATGTTAAGAATAACTATAATTTTAAGTATAAAAGTTTTATGATTCTAAAAATACGTTTTGACTCATTTTGATGGTGTAGGTTTTGTAAAAATATTTTTATGAATTTTTACACGTTCAAGTTGAAAAAAAATAATTTAAGCTGATTATCAAATTATAATTTGGTTAAATTTTTTATATTTTTTAATATGTTTTACTTTTTTATGAATATTTGAAAAATACTACATTTTAAATGAAATTTAATTTTTTTATATAATTTAATGTGCTATTTTATATTCATTATTTGTTTTAATATATAAATAGTTAAATTATTCATAAATAAATTCAATTGGGAACATTGGTATCATGTCCACATTTAATTTTAATATAAATAATTGTATACTTTTGATCAGCGTTAATTAAAAAACTTGTTGTTTCATCTTGTTTGTGGGATTATATTTTAAATAATATATAAAAATTATAGGAAATAAGTTTTGATAATGGATTCTATATTTTGAATCCAAATCTATGAATTTACTATATTTGTTTGTATTATTTTTGGAAGATGATGTTAGTAAAAAAGAATTATTACAATTGGTTTGTGTAAATTGATTAATTAATATTATAATTAAATTTATAAATATTATAATGTTACCATAACACTTTTCATTAATATATTAGATGAGTTATGTTATACCAAAAGCATCCTTGGTGCAATTTTATTACCATGTAATCCAACTTTGATGGCATAAAACCTTTTATAGTAACATATTTTGAAGGGAGGTAAACAATTTCACATGTATGTTTTAACAACTAAAACATTTTTCTTATACATTCATATATAATATGTCATGAACTACAAATATTATTTTGAAATATAATATCTTTGTATTAATTATTCAATTTTATTTTTCATTTCCTTAAAAGAAATAATATCATTAAAAATTGACATGATGATGATGCAATAATTGTTTAGATAACGGAAATATATAATAAATGATATTAAAATTTTGAAAATAATTATATTATGAGATAAGTATAGTAATAAATAATATATAATTATTCCATAATAATTTTATCCGTTATAATAAATTTTTCTATGTTTTATTATTATTATGATATTTTAGACAGTCCTGTAATGAATACTGTCAACATTGGCATTAATATTTTTTTATAATAAATAATATATTATTAAATGATATAATTTTTTAAAAATATTAAATTATGAAGAAGGATTGGGATAAGGGTTAAAATTTATTCAATAATCCATTTTTTGTTTCATTTTATATTATCTATGTTAACCATTAAATAAACTAATACATATTATCCCAATATGACCTAATGCGGTATGATACGGGTAAAAACAAAAGGATAATGATTAAAAAAAGATGACTAATTTTGATTGGATAAATGTATTCTTACCAATTATTATATGATTATTTATATTAAACCTTTTGGAACCATTTGAAATATAATATTTACTTATACTAAATAATTATTTTTTGAAATTTCAATAGTTCCCCTCTTCTTGATTATAAAAGGGAACCACTTATTATAATTTATTAACACACCCAAACAATATTTTCATTAGAAAACCAGTGCGAAAATTACTTTATTTGTTAATTATACACATTATTGAGCGATTATTTTCCCTATAAAACCACATTTATTGGACATAAGATGTTATAAAAGGAGACCGCTCGATTAAAAGGTATCATTATTTATAAAACATTCCTATTTTATTTATTCATCCACTTTATTAAAGTTTTATTAAAACATGATTTTGTATTGAATCTTGTATCATAAATTAACTGACATTTTATATGGTTTATATCATCATATTAATTTATCTCCACATTCAAAAAATGTGAAAATAATTAACATTTTCATGTACAAAGAACCACTACCTCAAAAACCAATATAATTTTATTTCCATCAATATATCACAAGAGTTGTTATGAGTATAAAATTAATATTTAATTATGATATTTATGAAACATATATAATAATTCAATGATAGTATATAATTTTTTCTTACATTTCCATTCATAAAAAAATGCTTACTTCGGTCATGTGTTCGGGTGAACTATCATCTCTATAATGTGATATGATTTGTTTATCATAACCATATCACACGAATAATATATATATTTATATTTTATGATATAAAATTATATATATGTGATATTATAATCATTGTGATAATTTATATTTATATTAAACATCATTCTTTAATGATCATTTTATAGTGAAATCCTTAATAATGCTTACATTCATAATATAGTCTCCATGATTGTATCATTATTAATTTTTCATACTCATAGGAATAAAATGGATTTAAATTATAATTCATTTATAAATTTAATTTTTATTTCATTAATATTTTTTTATATGTGATGTAATAATACAAACATTTACTATATACATCATATCAATGTTATTTTTGTCTCATTTTACAAATATCATCAAATATCAAGACGTCAATTTAAAGAAGGATGTAATTTTCATAACATAGTAACATGTTCTATATAATGACTTATTAATCCTGAAATATTTATAAACCATGTAAAAATTATCTTATGTTTATTATTTAAGAAGATAATTATTATATGTGATGAGTCAGACTGATGGTAATAGAATTTATTACAAAATAGATATTATTTCAAATTTCTAGAAAACTATTTTTTAAACAAATATCATTCAATCCAATTATTTATAACAATATTTTTATGAATGTATTCATATGAAAACAAATTTTATAAAATGGTATTTTTGAATATATCTCAAAAAAAAATAGTAAAGGAATATTTTTAATGTTTTATGTAATGGACTTTTTTATAAATTCTCATTTAAATATCACAATTCAACACTTTTTACAATGGTAAAAAGAAATTTTTGGTAACATATATAGAATGAATATAATCTCACAATTACACGATTCTTTAAATAATTATTGATTCTATCATATATTGTTAGTTCCCTTAAAATAAAATGGTTTCCTTATTATATGAAATTTTTTTATATTTTTTATGTTATGTTACAAATAATATTGTATTTTGATAGACAAAAGTTATTTCCTCATAAATTTAAAATAGTTTCCAATTGTTTTTTTTTCATTATTTAGTAAATAGAAATGATATATGAAGGATTGAACACAATTATACATCATTATTGTGCCTGATATATCATAAATGATTGGTTGATCTTTATGATAGTATATGAAAGACTTGTGATCCTGATTTCACATATATAAATGGTGACCCCTATTATAGATCTCTGATGAATTGGGTATTCCCTATATGGTAGACAAAAATATGGTACATTTTTTGTAAGGGCGAATGTAAGAGTTCTATGGTAATGATTCCCCAATTCACCATTTGAATTGTTCTATTATTTCAAACGAGTTATTTAATAAAATGTCTGTAATGGGTTTTCAGGATTTCAATAGACAATGTAGTTTTTTTCCATTATTGTTTTTTTTTCTCATTTTAGGAATTAAAAATAATTTATAGTGTTTAAAATATATTATGTAAAATGATTACATCAAGGGGATAATTGGGAATATTTTATTTTAAGATAAATATTGCCTTATATTAAAGTGTTTTTTGTGGGAAAATTGATACTAAGAATAAGGGTCATCCTCTATTGTATCGGATTACATTGTAATAGTGTGTCCTAATTCTCTTAAAATATTCACCTAAAATATCTTCTAATGTGGTTTACAATTAAATAAAATAATAATTATTAATGTTTATGTTCAAGATTTAAAAATATATATTAATTATCATTTACTTTTAAATAGAATTTATGGAATATGAGTTTTTTTGTAAGGGGATTTCACATCTCAGATTATTTTTGGCAACAAATAATCCATATTAATAAATTATTAAATTTTTTTTAAGGATGTGTATCCAATTAATATTTTTTCATGAGTATTTTGAATGATTTTATGAGGTTGTGTAATTAAATATTCTATTCTACCTATTATATGATTTTGATTCATAAATTAAATATGATGTAATTGATTTATGTTATAATCTCATTTTATTTTGGGATTTCATATAATAACATTACATTGATGAAACTTATATCAATATTAACATATCTATTGGAACCACTTTGTGTATAAGGTTGTATTTGTTGTTAATAATTTTGAATGAAGACCAAAATGAAGGAGATCAAGACGTACTCCAATGAAATAGAGGGTTGAAAGATCAAAATGAAGGAGATCAAGAGGTACTCTGATGAAGTGGAGGAATGATAATTCAGACGATTGTTGTACTAATCATAAGTTCAAAGAACATGTTTCAAAGGTGATATATTGTTTACAATAATGATGAATGTGAGGAGTAATCCATCTGAGGATGATTAAAGACGAATAGGGTTTTTGATGAAGACAATGCAATTACTCATGATTGCATGAGAACCATGAAAGAGACTTCTTGATGAATTGACTCATATGCTTTGCATGAAGTAGATAATTACGGCTACAAAAGAAGATAATATGCAAGGGATTGGACTTCTAATATGGCCATGCGGAGATTTGAATTAAGAGATGGCCATGCAGATCACATTGTATTAGAAGATGTTGGTTCTAAAGTTTTTCATTCAAAGAATACATATCACGATAGTGCAGTTTTTGATGACAGAAGAAGAGTTGCGGAAGGATTTGAATCACCGAGAAGAAGTGTTTTTGAGGTGATTGTTCTTGTTGAAAAAGAAAACAAACGACATAATTTTTTTTTTGAAAAAAGGGATTTCAAGATGGCATGATGTGTTCAAGAGTTGTGGTCAACGATGTATGTTTGATTCAAGAACGTTGGAAAAGGGACTTGCGCACTGTACACTGGAAGGAGAGGAAACATGTGCACCATATGTTTTTTAGGGTCACAATATCAAAATATGGAAAAGGGATAAGGTTCACGCAAGTGCTGGTTAGGTCGTGCATGTGGACTTGCGCGCCTTTAAAGAACTTGCGCAATAGTACGTAGGAGGATTGGAACATACACGCCTATTGTTTTCCAATAACAGAACTTCAAAATATGGCTAAGGAAAGAAGGCCGTGTAAGTATTGGTTGGGTCGCGCATGTTAGTTGCGCGGCAGAGGCTAGGGGAGATGAGCTGCGCATCGAGACTTGTGTGCCAAGGAGTGCCTTGTGCACTGCTGCACAGGGGGTCCAGTTTGGCTATAAATATAGGTCGACCCCTCCTCATTTGTAATGGAGTTCAACACATTGAAAAATCAGAGCTCTCGTCGTGCAGGTGTGGATGTCACGCAAGTATTGGGTGTGGTCGCGCAGGTGGACTTGCACCCCAATATTTGATTTTGCGCGCCGGTTGTTGGTTGCGCGCCCAAGGCGGTTTGGGTGAGAAATGAAGTGAGTCGCGCAGGTTAAGAGTTGAAGAAGGTAGTGTCGCACATGTGGTTTTGTGAGACCGGCGCGCCAGTTTAGACCTGCGCGCCGAAGACTTGCATTCCGTATTGAGACTTCTGTGCCGGGCTTGGAGGAGCACACCGGGTACTGCTGAGGCCCGCCTGTTCTTTTTGGAGCTGCACGAAAACTGTAAGATTTCTAGATTCATTCGGTGCAAAGTGATATTTTAGATCAAATCTAAATGATACATGCATGATCTCATGCATACATGATGAAATGATTCTGTCAATGCCAAGTAAGCTGAACATCGTTTATTGAGCAATCACATAAGTGATTGTGATCCAGGAAAACGAACACAAGGGTATCTAGTTCATTCATTCATTGCACTAAAGAATAAGGATTTAACTGAAAAGAGAATCAAATCTGAACCCTGATGCAAGCAAAGTCTCATTCTGAAAAGGGGACAACAAACATCATGTCTATCTATTAAAGATACCATCACGTCTATAAACTGAGTGGGGCTTCTGTAATGGCAGTGAGCCAGGGGGAGGCAACGACAGTGACCCGAGGGACGCAATAATCTATCCCTAAACTTTTGTAAAGGCAGTGAGCCTGGGATAGAGTGACTGTACCCGATCATTTGTAATCTATAGCTAGTGAAGCATCGTGGATTTTGATATGACCGAGAACCTGTCGGCATATGCTCCTTGGACGTAGCCCTTAGGGGTCAACCAAGTAAAAATAGTTATGTCATCTCTCTGCATGTGAATGTTTCTTTACTAATCATATCCATCATACAGGTTTAATGGGTTCCTACCAATCTGGGATCAAGATCCAAAACATTAAGAAGAAAAAGTTGACACCCTGATTCACCCCTCCCCTCTCAGGGTGTCCTGGGGTCCTACAAGTGGTATCAGAGGGAGGTTGAGGTATGTTGGATATTATCCAAGAATTTTATTCACAAGGGTATTTGAGTTTCTTTCCTAATGTCAACAATGAAGAGCAGTCTTGATGAAGATTTAGTCATTTCTGAGCAGAAGTCTACATCTAGAAAGACAATGATGAACATGAAATAGAAAGAGAGAAAGAATATAAAGAAGTCCCTCACATCCAAATAAGATGTAGTGTCTTCTTATCCATGCCATTCCAATAATGAAGAAACATCAGGCTTGGAAAGTATCGAGCAAGTGTCTCAGAATTCGTCCAGAGGAAAGGATGACACCCCTAATTCAAGCTTTCAAGAAAAACTAAAAACATATCTTCATGATATTCCTGAAGAAAGGGTTGCTATTATTTGTAGCCTATCCCAATCTATGCAGGTTGAGATCACTCGATTAGAAAGGGAATATGACAATATGGAAAATGGGATAGAATGAAAAGATCTGGAATGTATGAATCTTAGAAAACAGATTAAAGTCTTTGTAGAAAATGAGGAACTCAATAAGAATCTAAATGAAAACATCCATGAACTTGAAGCTGATCTATAGAAGAACATTGAAGTCAAGAGTTTTTGTTTGGAAGAAAATTCCATGAAATTTAGGGAACATGACTCTTTGTTACAAAACAATGTTAAGATGCATGAAGATGAGGTTGAAAGATTAAAGAAGACTAGTGAATAGAAGATGATCATGATTCAAGATCAGAAGATCATCCTAAATATTTATGCTCAAAAATTGGAAGCCCAGTAGACTAAGATTGAGAATACACATATTGAGACTTCACAAAAAGGTGAAATGAGTGATGCTTGTACTCAATGTTCATTGGAGGAATCTAAATCTGAAATAACTCCAACATGTGACAAGAAGATTATTACAACTCTTGATTATCCACATCAAGAATCAGTTTCTACTGGTACTCAATGCTCACTAGAAGATTCTATTGTCAAAATACCTACAACATGTGATAAGAAGATAATGACATCACTCATTGATCTATCAAAATTAACTGAGAATGTGAAGGTACAATCCAAACCATCTAGTACTCATGTTTCTAAATACGTTCCCCCAAACTCTGCAGGTTGGATGAAAAGTTCTAAACAAGTATGAATGAGGAAACATGAGAAGAAGAAACCTACCACCATGGCTAGGGTGGATGAGAAGGAAAAGGAGGAAGTTGGTTCCTCAAATGGATCACAAAAGATTACAAAAAATGGACAACAACCTCATACAGAAGATACAAAGAAGAAAAGATTTGTGGGTTAATGTTGGTGCTGCAACAGATTTTGGAATTATGCACTGGATTGTTGGAACAATTACTTTAACGGAAAAGCACAAAGAAATCCTGTATCAAAGGGAAGAAATCCAGAGAAGAAGAAGCAACATCAGCAGGTCCAAAAGCATCTGTTTATAGCAAACAGATTTGTAATTCTTGATAACATCTGTGATGTATGCAATGACAGTGGTCACAAGGTAGGTACATTCTCATCTCAACATGCATTCAATATTGATAATAAAAGAAGACCACTGATTCCGTCTAAGTATGAAGCAAGTACCTTGGGTAGAAAACAGAAGAATGGTGTGAGCACACACATCTCCATGAAGATATCAAATAGGAAATGTGATAAGACCCATGATTTTAGATTAATGATATTAAAGGTTCATTCATCCAAATGAAACACTAAGTGGGATGAAACTCGGATGACCCCATGTGGAAGACCCAAACCAGCTGAAACAGTTCCAAATGACATATTGGTCATCTGGACCGAAGATTTGAAAAGAGTGAAGAAACTTGAAGATGAAAAGACCAAGGCTGGTGAAAAAAGAAAAGAAAAACATTCACATGATGAAGACACAGTGCATGAGAGATTGAAAACCAAGAGAAAAACATGTGTCGAAGAATTTCTGTGTCAGAGATGCAAGAAATCTGGTCACATTTCAAAAGGATTCCTAACCTTAATACTAGAGAAAGATGCAGGCCTTAAAAAGAGTAATAATGTATCATTAATGATGGCTGTTAAGTAGAACAATTCCTCACACAATATAGAAGAGAATGTGAAGAAATCCATGCCACATCAACAGATTTTAGAACATATGTTCAAATGTGCTTGCATGAAGACTAGAGAGAATAGAGGAACATGGTTGAGAAATGAACCTCAAACATATAGATCATGTTGATGAAGAATGGAGGAACCACCTTATTCCCTTATTCAGGGGTTTATTGTATTTGTGATAATAATGCAGGGAATTGAAGGTGAAGGATGCTCTCAGTGGGAGAACCTGAGAAGTAGCAAATGCTGTCCACTCTTGATACCCAAGCTAAAGAAGTTTCCATACTTAGTAGATTCGTTAAATTGATATTAAAATATTAAGATGATGAAGGATCACTCTTGATGAATATGATGAGGAGTGTTTCCCTTGAGGGGGAGAAAAATGAAGAAGCTTCCAAAATCACTGTTTCAATCAATATCAACTCCAGCTGGACTCAAATGTAGTTACTCTATGAATATCTTGATGAACATGTCAATGGAGAGAGTATGTCATTTCTCAATCTCTATCACTTGGTAACTCAGATCAAAGATCATTCTATAAAGGGGGAGTAACTGAATTGATCTGTGACATAAGAAGAATGGATGTTCCCCAAGGTCAGTTATTCGGCCGATTGCACATGGATGTTTTTGATCTGTTTGCTGATGTGAGTGAAGGAGTTTTAGGTTGATTATTCCCTATCAAATTTTATTTTCTTCTAACTAAAATAAAATTGGTAAAACCTTCAGAAAAAATACATGATTTCTCATGTCATGTTGGTAAAATGATCTGTGAATAATGGACAACCTTGTTGACTTAATCAAATCCTCTTGTTTTCTACATCGAGCATTGATCAAGTAGACTTAGAGTGAAATGATTAACGAAACATTGCAAAAGTATGGATTGATACCCTCCCTACCTTGCACATTGTATTTCTTGTCAACAAGGGGGAGAGAAAGTGAAATGAAAGTTTGAAAAGAAAAGTTGATTGAAGAGAAGATTCTCATTCTGACATTGATGAATCCATTTTAGATGATGTATAAGGTATTGAAAACAAAATACAAAGGGGAGATTTTTGTAACCACTTTGGGTATATGGTTGTATTTGTTGTCAATAATTGTCAATGAAGACCAAAATGAAGGAGATCAAGAATTACTCAAATGAAATGGAGGGATGGAAGATCAAAATGAAGGAGATCAAGAAGTAATCCGATGAAGTGGAGGAATGATAATTCAGAGGATTATTGTATTGATCAGAAGATAAAAGATCATGTGTCATAGGTGATACATTTTTTTACAAAAATGATGAATGTGAGGAGTAATCCATATGAGGATGATTAAAGACGGATGGGGTTTTTGATGAAGACTATGCAATAACTCAAGATTACATGAGAACCATTCAAGAGACTTCTTGAAGACTTGACTAATATGCTTTTCATGTAGTAGATAATGACGGCTAAAGAAGAATAAAATGCGCAAGGGATTGGACTTCTATGATGTCCATGCATAGATTGAAATTATGAGATGGCCATGCACATCACATTGTATCAGAAGATGATGGTTCTAAATCTATTCATTTAAAGAATAAATATCATGATAGTGGAGTTTCTGATGACTGCAGAAGAGTTGCTGAAGGATTCGAATCACCGAGAAGAAGTGTTATTGAGGTGATTGTTCTTGTTGACAAAGAAAACAGAGAACATACAAATTTGTTGAAAAAAGGGATTTCAAGATGGCATGTTGAGTTCAAGAGCTCTGGTCAATGATGTATGTTTGATTCAAGAATGTCGATAGAGGAATGGATGATCTAGAGGTGGTACAAAAAGAGTAGATACAAGTTGGCACTGTTTCCCAGTGTTTGCCAAATTCCAGGGCCTCAAAATCAACAAATGAGGAAGTGTGATTTTGGAAAAGGGACTTTCGCGCTGTACACTTGGAGGAGAGGAAACTTGCGCACCATATGTTTTTGAGGATCACAACATCAAAATATAGAAAAGGGATAAGGTTCGTGCAAGTGCTGGTTAGGTCGCGCAAGTGGACTTGCGCGCTGTGAAAGAACTTGCGCGCTAGTACCTTGGAGGATTGGAACTTACGCGCCTATTGTTTTCCAAGAACAGAACTTTAAAATATGGCCATGGAATGAAGGTCGTGTAAGTATTTGTTGGGTCGCGCAAGTGAGTTGCGTGACAGAGGCTAGGGGAGATGAGCTGCGCACCGAGACTTGTGCGCTATAGAGTGCCTTGCACGCCACCGCGCAGGGGGTCCAGTTTGCCTATAAATATAGGTCGACCCCTCCTCATTTGTAACATCGTTAAACACTTAGAAAAATCATAGCTCTCATCGCGCAGGTCTGGATGTCGAGCAAGAATTGTGTGTCGTCACGCATGTGGACTTGCAGGCCAATATTTGAAGTTGCGCGCCAGTTGTTGGTTGCGCTCCCAAGGGCAGTTTGGGTGAGAAAGGAAGTGAGTCGCGCAGGTTAAGAGTTGAGGAAGGTAGTGTCGCGCAGGTGGTTTGGTGAGACATGTGCGCCAGTTTGGACCTGCGCGCTAAAGACTTGCACGCCGTATTGAGACTTGCACGCCGGTCTTGGAGGAGCACGCCAGGTACTGCTGAAGCCCGCTGGTTCTTTTTGGAGCAGCACGAAAACCGTAAGATTTCCCGATTCATTTAGTGCAAAGTGATATTGAAGAAGAAATCTAAATGATTCATGCATGATCTCCTGTATATATGATGAACTGATTCTGTCAATGCCAATTAAGTTGAGCATCATTTATTGAGCAATCACATAAGTGATTGTGATCTAGGAAAATGAACACAAGGGGATCTTTTGCATTCATTCATTGCACTAAATAAGAAGGATTGAACTGAAAAGAGCATAAACTCTGATCCTTGATGAAAGCAAAGTCTCATGATGAACTGGAGACAAAGAACTTCATGTCTATCTATTGAAGATACCTTCACGTCTATAAACTGAGTGGGACTTCACCAACGGCAGTGAGTCAGGGGGAGTCAACGGGAGTGACCCGAGAGACGCAATAATCTATCCTTAAAATTTTGTAAAGGCAGTGAGCATGGGATAGAGTGACTGTACCCGAACATTTGTAATCTACAACTAGTGAAGCATAGTGGATTTTGGTAGGACTGACAACCTGTCGGCGTATGCTCCTTGGACGTAGCCCTTAGAGGTGAACCAAGTAAAAATAGTTCTGTCATCTCTCTGCATGTGAATGTTTCTTTACTAATCATATCAATCATACGGGTTTAAAGTGTTTCTACCAAGGTGGGGAAAAGATCCAAAACTTTAAGAAGAAAAAGTTGTCACCCTGATTCAACCCTCCCCTCTCAGGGTGTCCCAGGGTCCTACAATATCAACCCCATCCAATTTATTAAACATTTTAAATTCATAAATATATAAGGTAATATAAATAATTTATTCTCTTTGACATAGGAATTAATAGAGATGGTATTTATCTATGAATAGATGATTATTTCCCTTTTTAATCAAGAGTATTCTCTTATCCATGCATATTTGTTCAATTAAATGTTTTCAATTTTTTATTTTATTATATAATGATGGATTAATTTCATATAAAAAAGTATTACACTTTTTTAAATGGTTAAAATTACAATTCATATCAGTTTTTAAGGGGGTTACTTTTTAACAATTTTGTGAAGAAAACTTTATTTTTACTAATATTGCACTAATTTTTTTTCAACATTAATATCTAATTATTGATTTAATTATTTTTATTACTTATTTATAGTGTACATTTAAATGGAAATTAACTTAATAATATTTTCAAATTTATTAAATTTTAAATAATTTATTTCAAAATGAAAAACAATTCCTCTAGAATTTTAAACCAGAGTGTTTAAAATATATTTTTATCTATGAAAACATAATTTTTTGTTACTCAATATTCTATAGGGATATGATCCAATGAAGACATTATTATTATTTATCTCCATCTTTATTGAATGTGACGATGAAATAATGATGATCCCCATTTATAATTATATTTTGAACAATAATGATATGATAAATGTTTTCATGTGCTTGTGGAACATGAATGAATTGTAATAATTTGACAGACAGTTCAATAACAACCCTCAAATTAATTAGGTAATGTGAGAGTTATATGTTAAGAGATTATGATCAAAATATTTCTAGAAATTATTTTGAATATATTTTTTCCATATTTTTATATGAGAGTATAATATTGTTGGCTATTATAATGTGAATCTGCATTTAATTGATTTTTTATTGAAGTGTTAAAATATTTTGCGTGGGATTATGAATACTTATAGTTATATTGATCAGATTATTTATATAAATTATTTTGAGTATATTTATTCAACATTTTATAACTTATTATAATTATGAATCCATTTTTCAATTTCATGACTATTTGATAGTGATTATTTGAATAATACACTTATTCACCATGATGAGGAACAAAATTTATTTAGGATTGTTTGATATAAGATTTTTATGGTATGGTTATTTTTTGTATATAACATGAACATGAATTTTTTAAAATACCATTAGGATTATGCTATAATTTTGTATGACTGTTAACTCGTACGGTTACACTTTATAAGCATCTTAGCTAACCCTATCGTATGTAATCAATTCCAAATTCTAGATTGAAGGTTTTATGTATGATATAACTATTTTTGTATTGATATGAAGTTTCCTGTGGAATATTTTGATGGAATATTATGAAAAAAATTTATTATGAATCTAGTCTCTAAAATCACTAACATTTATGATCCTCATGTATGTATAATAATTATCTGAAATAAATATTATTATTATTTTATATGATATTTTTTTTTTTGGAATTATCTAGTCAACATACATGGTATCATAGTAGTGATTAGTAATTTTGTTTGAGATCAAGAATATAAATATTATTTTTTGAATACATGGTAATAAATATATGAATAGGATAAAATTATAATAAACCAAGATTTCAGTATATGATATATTTAAATAAATACATTTTTAATGACATTATTCATGTGGGATCCCAACATTAATCCATAAAAAATGATATATATTAAATATCAAATAATTCAATTAAAACATATACATTTAATTGGATAGTATATTTTAAAATAACTGTTCTATAAAATCTAGAATCCAATATGAAATGGAATCAAAAGGAAGAAATATTCTTTATAAATCCCATTTTTTAAACAATGTAAGAGATATATCTTTTCAATGATTTTTTTTATTGTCTTGGAAATTCCATTTAATTTTTATAAATTATATCCGATTATTTCAAGACTAGAGGCTCAGAATACACCTGATTATGAGGTTTTTGTGAGCCTAGAATGGAATTTCAAAATTTTGTAAGTTCATTTAAAGTAACTGCAAGAAAGTGTTTATATTTATTAACCTAGTGTTCAGATCATGAATCTGAGGGTATAGTTGAACTCAAAACAACTGGATTCTCTTATAAAGGAACTAACATCGACCTACAAGAGTCATCTAGAATTTTTTTTTTGGATTTTTCAGAATAAAAATAATATATAATAGAACATAATTTTTTTTCTCTCTATAATCGAGTAGCAGAATGCCAACACTATAGAGATAAAGAGGCAATGAAGAGTCACATAAAATGAAAACTGTTAATGATGCTCTTAAATTTTCAGCGCAACGACTCCTTAATTATGCATAACAGATATGTTTATTCATAAATCAAACAGCATAATGATGTAACAACACAACGTAATAAAAATATTGTGACACATTTCTCTATTAATGAGATAACACATTAGAGAATTAGAGATATAATTTCTCAGATGGATGGCTAGGAAATTATCTCCCACGAAAAATTCTTCTGAATCAATAGAGACCATGACACACCTCTAAGAAAGAGACCAATGAACGACCAATTCATTTTACATCCACACTTCATTGGATAGATTACAATGTGGGAAGTGGATCAAGAATGTAGAATGAAGGTGCACGACGATACTCTTCCCTGTTCATCGAAACATTCATAGGTAGAGGTTAATTTTGAAATTTTAATTCCACATTTTTTATTCTAAATCAAAAAACATGGATCAACCCACATACAGGTTGATCCATGGATAACTTGTTCTTGAGGGAGGGAGTTTATTCTCGGGGTTTTGTATTTGGATTATTTTCAATTGAATTAAAATCTTACCCCCATGTCTTAATGAAAATCTAATGCAGAGGGTGCAAGAATCACAAATAATTCTTGAGCCCTTCACACATTAGCATTAATATAGTTATTCATGTCCATAACATCATATTGAAGGCAAGGAATTTTAGATGTCATAGAGAATAAGATAGAACACCATGGAGGCTAATGGCACTTACGGTTTGATGAATGGTCCAGTGGAGCAGACCTGATGGTCAAATGAACATCACGTCATTGCTCTGGCAGCCCACGACGGTAGCCAAATTTAGGTGGTGGTATGCCATGATAGCATGCTAAAGCAGTATGTAACTAGATCTTGATACGATGGTTTGGTATGAGTTTCCAGAAGTGGGCCAGTGGTAGGCTAACAGGGATGTAACCATCCAACCACGTTGGTGGAGCGGGCTGCAGTTTGTGCCATGGAATCACACTAAAATGTGGTCTAGTTGATATTTAATGTGGTTACAAGTGGGTAATATAGCTCTATCCATCCTTGTGTAGCCAACCGGACACCCAATAGGCACACAGACTAGAGTAGACCATCCCGCCAAGTAGGCAAGCCTAGCGGGTATGAATCAGGCCACTGAGCGACCCATGAAAGACTAATGTCAGCCCGATTTTGTAGAAAACAAAAGTGGTATAAAAGAATTATATTGGTCATCATAATATGTGATGAAAATTTAGCTTTCCAGTGTGATCCCAGCCAGATATATTTGGGTCGGTGGGTGATGTGTTCAGATGGACCCACAGCCAAACCGAGTTGGCTCCAGCAAGGCCCAATGTGTCAGGCCTAGTAGCTAGGTCAGATAGGGCTGACCCAGACCAAAATTAGTGAGGTCAGATCATCCGAATCAGGTCAGGTCTTATGGACCCCCATGTTAGGTTGGTCGGGAATGTTAGACCAGGTCATACCAAGCCCAGACAAGACCATACCCTATTTACTAAAACACCAATTTCATTCATTCCAGGCATCCTTTTTGATGAGATTTTTTCACTATTGGAACCCTAGTGATGAGGATGTTATCTTGGAATAATATATGGAGGCTTTTATGGAATTAGAAATATGATAAATGGATTGATATGTGGATTATCCCATAATAAACTGTGTTATATGCTGGAATCTGGAAGCTGGATGAGACCCAATGACTACCGATGAGTTGGCCCAAGTGGACGTGTAGGACTCAAGGAAAAGCGACCCTATGTGGATAAGCTACAAGATATGTTTCATGGATCTGCTCCAAACAAACATGTGTGGATCAGATCCATGCGGCCCAATGTAGATTAGATCAAGCTGACCCTATATGGATTAGCTAGAAGAGACCCTGTGTGGATCAGCTATAACTGACCCTTTGTGGATGAGCTACAAGTTTCCATATTTTGGAAGGAAATGATGGACTATGTGAAAAGCGACTCCATGTGACCCATCTAAACAATGATACTAATAACTGATGTGTACGTTAGCATTCCAAGGAGTTCATCATTATGACTTATAGTATTGATTTTTTTACTTTAAATTATACCTATGTAAACATTCTTACATCATGCTAATGCTTTGTGGTTTTCATGGGAATTGAATTGTAGTATATAATTTATGCTTTAGGGACTATGAAATGTATTTTTTTATAAACCCCTACAAGGGAATCTCCAACACGTGTTGTATCTGGTTCAGACGATAGTCACCTTGATTGAGGACTTTGTGGCCTAGGTCCTGGTGGTTCCCAATGAGATCAGGCAGGATGGGCGTACGTCTACGACTTTTATTAACTACTCTACCCTTACACATCAGTTGGGGGTTTCAGTAGGTGGATTTTAGGGAACTTTTTTATTTTCATATTTTTAGTTTTATTAGTTGGAATTTTTATTTTGGCCTATTTGAAATACATATTGTACCATTTATCAGTGGGTTTTTAGTGGCATGCATCTTTATGCTTCTATTTTTTAGGATGTGGTTGTGTCTTTGTGCATACAGGTACTCCACAAAATTCCTGCCACATGCAGTTTAATGTCTGCATCACTAAATATCAAGCCCTGATCATCAGGAGGTGGACTTGGGGGAGACACTACATAGGCCCCGGGAGATTTTTCATGAAAAATTGGCATCGTAAGATGATGGATCTACCCAAAGAAGTAAGAGTCGGAAAATTATTATGTATAAATAGTGTGGTGTGTTTTGAGATTAGCTTTCATTTGAGGGAGACTGGTTTTAGTGTGGCAGCTCACGTATATATATAGCCAGACCTTGAATTCTATTTTTAATCATTGTACATGAAAATACTGGTTTCATTCTTCTTTGAATTATTTCTTATGATATTAATGAGTTTGATTTATCTCACCTGTTATATTATATTGATCATTATACATCTTGTTTTGTTTCAAGATGCATCTGTGTAGACTTCCATAAATGATTTCACTATATGATCAAAAGAATGATTTGTCGAGTGATGAGATGGGTTCATGGGTTTTTACTAGAGACGACACTACTGGGTGGTGTACCAACTATACCACACCTTGTGTAGTAGAACATAGTACTCATCTTACCGGGAAATGAAATGCATGTACTGAGTGGACATGATGAATTTCAGGGACTGAGACACCTCAGATTCTAAGGTGAGGCCTACTAATAGGATTATATGGACCGTCATGAGGTGGTGACCTAGTTTTCCACATAGAAATGACACCATCAGATCAAATGGTGGTTCTATTAGTTAGCCTTTTATGTGGCACAATAGGGAAATAGTGGGGTTTATATTACCTTATCTTACGATGAGTTGACTCTTCTATGGTCAGTGATTGAGAATCATTATCACAGGAGGGGCTCTCTTAGTGGAATCTAAGGTCATTGTGCACCCAAGATCTTCTACATCTTTAGAAGGTTGACATGTTGATTTCTTAGTATTCAACAAAGCATACCGACCATTCTAGGTACTCGATAAATACAATATGACTAGGGCATCATGGTTTGGACCTCTGAGCAAGATGTGTTATGGTACGTCCAAGACAAAACTATTCTTCTTCAAATTGCTACATGTGATCGGGTTCTATAGAGAGCCCTTTTGGTTGAATTTACATTAAAAGAGTATATACATCCAATGGATGTCAACAGTTGGGAATTAGGAAGTCGACGTCAGTCATAGAGACATGGACATGTATGAAATTTAGAAAATTGGTCCCATGAAAGTGGATCCACAACTCAAGGCTCATAGGTTGAGTAAAGTCGGCCTAGAAAGAGGTAATGGTTTACCTGAAATAGTAGGGGAAATATTGAGAGAGATTTTCCAACCCGTCCCATTGATAGTGAGACGGTTTATGGGACACTAAGGGAGATAATGTAACATGAGAATATTATTCTGTAGGGAAACAAATCTAGACAAGGAGTTGGGAGAGCATCATGAGGTGGTATACTTTTGGACATGTTATAATCCGCACCCCAATGTGGTCCTATCCATGCTCAATGTGCTGGAGGATACAGGAAGGGAGTAGTGGCATGTGGCCAAGTAATATGATCCTAGGTTACTAGGATTGATTTGAGGTATGATAATTGTCTACTCTTACTTGTCGTACTTATAGACATAGTTGCTAATCATTCCATATTTACTCGAATCTGGTTCAAAACCTAGAGTTTCTTATTAAACTATTGACATGACCATTATGTCTGGATAAACAAATGGGAGGAGACTCAACAATCGCACAGATGCCAATGGTGTGATCTTAACCTTGAGGAAAGAGTTTTGTTTGGAACCTATTTTGTGGTAGCGTTGAGGCCTTAAGACATTAGTTTGGCTGTGGACATTTCATCCGTAGATTACTCTCAGATTGAATATTTTTAGGAAAATGATACGGTATATCTGAACCACTAGAATGGGGTTTTCCTTGATCATAAAACAAAGAATCCCATATATCCCAACATAAACCCATTAATTGGATGTTGAAACTTATCACAATTTAGTAATTTGGACTTTCCCTTATAGATGTTTATTTTTTGAGTTTCTAGTTCCCAAGTGTAGCGGTGGAGTACAAGGATTTCCATTAAAAATATGTTTCCATGATTACCTCGCAACATGGAGATATCATCTACATTTATATACACCCTGAAATAGAACTGATATCAGCATCAACATATCGGATGACTTTCACAAACCTTCACAAGCTAAGAATGTAGGTGGGTGACCTACAAAAGAAGGCCATAGTATGATCCAGTGTTTGATGTTATATGTGGATTAAATGATCATTAACCAAGAGGCTTTGAATAATGAGTACCCATAACTAAAGAGCCGATGAGAATGTCGATAAGTTGAGAGGGATAGATTTTTGAATGGAAGGATATATGCCTATATGATTTTCACCATTTGAGGCAAAGAAGATGGATAGAGTTCCTTTAGTTCCATGACATCAAGATAGTTTATATTCCTTGGATTGGAAACATGGTGGAAGATGATCTTAGTAAGAGATAGAGTTCACATCTTTTGAATGAATCATCAATGAAGTTTTCCATGATTCAAATACCCTTCATGGATTGAAAAATGAATATTTTTTTTCATTCGATTGTAGTTTTCCCTCCACACTTACAATGAGTATGGGATGTGAAAATCAGATATTCCTTCGGGGAGACAACATGTACCCATATATCCCCAGGGGATTCCCCTTTTGGATATGTGAAATGTGGGGAGCACATAATCATCTTCAACGGATGTACCAAAGTACTAGTGGGGTTCCAAGAGGAGGTGTTAAGAGAGTATCATACATCCCCTTTTGCAGTACATGCATGTGTGGTAAAGATGTACCAGAACCACTGACATCTGTACTAGTGGCCAGGGATGAAGGAAGTAGTGGTAGGGTTTGTCTCGAGATTCATCACTTGTCAGCAAGTGAAGGTTGAACACCATGTTCCATGATGATTGATGAAGCCCCTCAAGGTACCAGAGTGGAAGTGGGATGCGATTTTGATGGATGTCATAAGGGACTTACTTTGTATATCTATTGGATACAATACCATCTTGGTGATCATAGAATGACTTACCAAGTCGTCCCACTTCCTATAAAATTGAGAGAAGGGATTAGTAGAGTGCATGGGTCACCGCTACATGTAAGAGATAGTTCTCCTCCATGGAGTCCAATCTACGATAGTCTCATACCATGATACATTTTTTACATACTGTTTTGGAAGGGATTATGGGAGGATTTTGGAATTCAACTTCACTTAAGTACCAAATTTCGCCCATGGATTGTAGGTCAAATGGAGTAGACCATACAGTCATTGGAGGACATGCTTCATGTTTATGTTATTCATTTTGGCCGTAGTTGGGAGGATAACCTACCACTTGTGGAGTTTGATTACAATAATAAATAATAGTACATCATCATTATGGGACCATTCAAGGAACATTATGGACGACCATGTAGGTCACTGTTATGTTGCATAGACCTAGGGAAGTCAGCAGTCATGGGTCCAAATATGGTACAAGAAACTACTAAGAAGATGAAGTTCATCCAAGAGTAGATGATGACTCCTCAAATTTGATAGAATTCATATTATGATAGACTATGAAGACCCTAGGAGTTCAAGGAGGGAGCCACTTATTCCTATGTGTCTCTCCTCGATGAGGATACCAATATTTGGCTGGGGTGGCAAGCTATCTCTGAGGATCATTAGACCTTTTCTAATTATATCTAGAGTGAGTGAGGTGGCATAAAACTTAGATATACTACTAAAGTAAGAGAGGGTGCATGAAATATTCTACATATTACAGCTACTGAGATACGAGCATGACCCATCACATGTCATCATCTGGGGTGAGATGGACATTAACGATGCGCCTATTTTTGCAGTGTTTCCAATGGATAAAGGGGATCGACCAGAGATGGACATTCATTGATGATCGATTATTTCGGTGAGAAATTACTTGCAGCACACACTACTTCAACATGGCCTTTTATCGGTACTAAAAACAAACATTAACATCTCTAGAAAATCACTATCAATGACGCTGTAGATATGGGGGGTCCCCTTTATCAGCACTAAAAAGGCGGTATTTATCATTGATTTTATGAGCACTGATAAAAGGGACCCCCCCCCCTTAATCTATGCCAACATTAACAGTGCTTTTCTAGTACTGATAATGGTGTGCCTTTATCATGGCTATCTTGAGCACTGATAATATGAAACTTTATCAGTGCTCTTTTAGCACTATTAAAGGATTCCTTTATCAGCACTCAATAAAGCACTGATAAAGGCACCTTCCCTTGCACTTTCACAACCAGCACCTACACACCTACACCCCGGCAAAAAATATCACCTTCACAAGAACCAAGAACCGAAAGATGTAAAAACGCACACAATAATTTGAAAAACAATGTAATATACATTTACTTAACATCATGAATACAAAAAAAAACACATTTCTATATATATTTCAAACAATGTTTTACATGGTTACAAATAAAATTATCCAACAACAATTATAAACATTAATGCTTCACCCTTTGATCTTCGTGATCCTCACTCAAAAATTGTCTTCTATGGTATTTGTTCCCGAACAAAGCATCCAAACTCAAGGAAAAAATCACCTATATAAGAAAACAAATATAATGTTAGTAACACAATAATGAATTATATTAAAACATTAATATGAAAGAATACATTAATATGGAAATGTGAAACTAAAATATGGAAATGATATACTCAAATGTTTTTAGTCTGATAATAATGAAAGGGAATAATGTAAATTCAATATGTTATTTGAAGATATTTCTCTTTTGACAAATACTAATTCTTTATCTAATAGAAAGATTTATCGGTCACCCCTTTTGTTTGATTGAGGTGAGGTTTATTTGTACATGTCACAATTGACTCATTAATCTTTCTCCTAATTTATCAAAATAATCTGAACGTATTTTCTCGGTTTTCCCTATGTCACTTGTGTTGTTTTCTAATTTTAATGTCAATTTGAAACTGATATCAGACACTTTTAGCCATACAAGTCACACCATTTTTCATATTGAGGTGCGGTTGATATTTACATGCCACAAATGACGCATGTATCGTTGTCCTAATGTATCAAAACCATCCGAACATGTTTTCTTAGTTTTTCGAATGCCACTTGTGTTGTTTTATAAAGTTAATGTAAATTTGAAACTGATATCAGACACTTTTAGCTATACCAGTCACACAGTGCATTATATTGAGGTTTGATTGATTGGTTCATGTCACAAATGTCTCATGGATTGTAGTCCTAAATTATCAAAACAATCTGAATGAGTTTTCTGGGTTTCCCATATGTCACTTGTGTCATTTTCTAATGTTAATGTCAATTTGAAAATGATATCAGAAACTTTTAGCCATACCAATCACACCATCCGTCGGATTGAGGATCGGTTAATTATTACATGTCACAAATGACTCATGGATCATTTTCCTAATGTATCAAAATAATCTAAATGTGTTTGCTCAGTAATCCGTATGTCACTTGTATTGTTTTCTAAAGTTAATGTCAATTTGAAACAGATATCAAACACTTTTAGCCATACCGGTCACAATGTTCATCATATTAAGGTATGGTTGATTCGTACATGTCACAAATGACTCATGGATAGTTTTCTTAATGTATCAAAACAAACCAAATGCATTTTCATGGTTTTCTATATGTCACCTGGGTGGTTTTCTAAAGTTAATGTTAATTTCAAAGTGATATCAGAAACCTTCAGCCATACCGGTCACACCGTCTATTGGATTGTAGTGCAGTTGATTCGTACACCTCAAAAATGACTAATGGATAGTTTTCCTAAACTATCAAAATTATCCGAATTCATTTTCATGGTTATCCGTATGAAACTTGTGTTGTTTTCAAATATTAACGTCAATTTAAAACTCATATCAGACACTTTTATCAATAAAAGTCACACCGGGCGTTGGATTGAGGTGTGGATGATTCGTAACCCTAAAAAATTACTCATGGATCATTTTACAAATGTATCAAAACAATCCGAACATGTTTTCATGGTTTTCTGTATGTCTCTTGTTTTGTTTTCTAAAGTTAATGTCAATTTCAAACTAATATCAGAAGCTTTTAGCCATACTGGTCACACCGTTCGTCGGATTGAGGTGCAGTTGATTCGTACACTTCTCAAATGACTCATGGATCATTTTCCTAATGTATCAAAACAATATGAATGTGTTTTCTTGGTATTCCGTATATCACTTGTGTTTTTTTCTAATGTTTTTGTCAATTTGAAAATGATATCAGACACTTTTCTCCTTACCAATCACACCGTGTATCGGATTGAGGTGAAATTGATTTTTACACGTCAAGAATGTCTCATTGATCGTTTTACTAAAATTTCAAAATAATACGAATGCGTTTTCTTGGTTTTCTGTATGTAAATTTTGTTTTTTCTAAAGTTAATATCAATATAAAACTCATACCAGACAATTTTAGTTATACCATTCACACAATGCATTGGAATGGGGTGCGGTTAATTCATAGACATCAAAAATGTCTCAAGGATCATTTTCCAAAAGTATCAAAATAATCCGAATGCTTTTTATCGATATTACATATGTTAGTAGTGTTGTTTTCTAAAGTTTTTGTCAATTTGTAACTAATATCATATACTTTTAGCCATATCGGTCACTCCGTGTGTCAGATTGAGGTTCTGTTGATTTGTACATGTCACAAATGACTCATGGATCATTTTACTAAAGTATCAAAACAATCCAAATGTGTTTTCTCAGTTATTAATTTGTCACATGTGTTGTTTACTAAAGTTAATGGCAATTTCAAACTCATATCAGACACTTATATCCATACAGGTCACACCGTGCGTCAGGTTGAGGTGTGTTCAATTCGTACACATAACAAATGACTCATAGATCATTTTCTTAAAGTATCAAAACAGTCTGAATGTGTTTGCATAGTTTTCCATATGACACTTGTGTTGTTTTCTAAAATTAATGTCAATTTCAAACTGATATCAAACACTTTTAGCCATACAGGTTACACCATGCTTCAGATTGAGGTGTGGTTTTTTCGTACACGTCACAAATGACTCATGGCTTTTTTTACAAAAGTATCAAAACAATCTGAATGCATTTTCTTGGTTTTCCGTATGTCACATTTGTTGTTTTCTAAAGTTAATGTCAATTTCAAACCGATATCAGTCACTTTTATAAATACCAGTCACACTGTGCGATGGATTGAGTTGTGGTTTACTTTTACGCGTCAAAAAATGAATCATGGATTGTTGTAATAATGTATAAAAAAATCCGAACATGTTTTCTCAGTTTTCTGTATGTCACTTTTGTTCTCTTATAAAATTATCGTCAATATGAAACTGATATCAGACACCTTTAGCCATACTCGTCACACCATGATTTGAATTGATGTACGGTTGATTCGTACACGTCACAAATGAAACATGGATCAATGTAATAAAGTATAAAAACAATACAAATGTTTTTTCCTTGTATATCGTATGTCAGTATTTCATAAGAGTATCTCATTAAGTTATTCTTTACTAGAAACTCACATCATTTATAAAAACATTCTTCATAACCTAAGAATATGAAACATAATAAATGGTGATCAAAGATGTTCAATAAGTGTAAAAAATGGATATATCAATGATCTTATAAAGAAAAAATAAGTTGTATGAATTCACTTTTATTGTCCTATTTGTTTACATTCTTCAATCGGGTACGCTGCCCATTCGTTTCCAAACACATCTATATCATCTTTTGAATAGGAGTATTTACGAAAGTCATAGTAGTACAGAATAAATATAAATACACAAAGGATTAATAATTATTTTAAATTCACTAGTAATTATTTTCAAAAATAAATCTTCAGGGATGCTAGTTTGTTCAGGAAATATGATCTATTTCATAAATTTACAGACATAATAAACGCGGTCCTTTCCATTTGTTTGTTTCGTACACTGTAGAAACATCGAGAAAAAAAGTAATCTATTTTGATATGTATTTTGATAGGTAAATATAATATTAGATACCCTGATACTTCTCCATTTGTATATCTCATGCGCCTTTTCATCCTTAGGCCCTGGATTCATTCCAACCTTTACACGATATTCATACACTGCCCTGTCATTATAGAATCACTATTAAAAGATAATATAAACTATATAACTAGATATTTAGTTCTAAAATGTTGGATCATGTGTATCAAAAATTGATAATCACCATCATGCATGGTCGGTTTGTTGGATATCCATGCAGTGAATCCAGAAAATAAATCTTTGGAGTATCTAAATTGACTACAATGAGCACTCAATGCCCCCTAAAAATACAAAAAAGAATAAGTAATTTCTGAAATGAAATTATAATTCATATGATTAAAATGTAGAGTTTTACCCCAACAACGTAGATATTAAAAAGATTCTGTCAATCATAATTTTTCACTAAAATGTTCTGAGTATGTTTGACATTAATTCAGCCCGAAAATTGGAATCTATTTCTTTTTGTTTTGTAGATATGTTGTGAGGACTAACGTTTCCAAATGTGTGTTCATGGGAAAATCTGTTTAATTTTATTCATATATATGCTTGGGAAAAATATTAAATGTATTTATCCATAATTATCATAGTATATTAGCTTTTGTAAAATCAAATCATGAAAACATACCTCATGTATATATTTATAACTGAGGTTCCTAGCCAGTCACATGTAATGATTTTAGCTACAATGTCATCACTAACGAAATCTAATGATTCATCTCCGTAAATATCTTTACACAAAAAATGATTGATTATTACTACCTTTCATTTTCATATCCACATGGTCATGCAATAATATTAAATGTGGATATATAATAGGAAGGGTGAAGATTCTCTTAGTAGATCGTTTTGATCCGTTGGTTGATCCTTTTGAGCCGCTATTTTGTTTTAGCTTCTTCCTTTTGTCCTTCTGCAATAAAATTCATCGCTTATGCCCTTTTATAATTAAATGTTAAAGGTTCTTCTTGAAATATGAATTGGAAATGAATACCTCTTGGTCGACATGTTTTTTTACAATATTTGATGGCCATGAAACGAATGTTCCAACAACTCCTTCCACCGTATGAATGTCATCATCGTCATTTGGCATGGGTAGCTCGATGCTCGGCTCATGAGCTACATTAATCGAATCTTTGACCTGACCGGTTGGAATTGGTGTGGAGTGTAGAATGTTATTCTATATTTTGATCACCGTAGACCTCACTACAAGGCGATGGGTGGGAGTTGATAGATATAAATAAAAATAATTTTCACCCTGTATAATATCATTACAGGAAAGGTATTAGTGATTTACATTTCATAGAAACAAAAATTAGAACATTGATTACCTTGGTTTAGTCAATTTTTTAAGGGGAATGGCATGCCTCAAAGCTGGTGGGGGGTGGGGCGGGATCTTCTTTCATGGGTTGTTCTTGAGTTGTTTCTTCTCTCCACCTTTCCACCATCAAAGTTGCGAGAAACTATCCCCGAATTTGGAATTTTTCTTCACGGGTAGCTAGTCTATCTCTCATAATTTTCATTTTTCTTGAGATTGTTAAACCTCTTGTTTTTTTTTCTGAATCACCCCAAAACCTGCGCCTCTGACGCGACCATACTGTTCTGGTTATTTCAAGGCTGCTGAAAGTATGTCTGCATCTAGTGCGGGTGTTGTTGATTCCTGTAACTATGTAAAATAGAAAATATGTGAAGGTAAGTAATCATAATTATGTAATAATGATTTAAGAAAAACAAATTTATATTATGTCATACTTTCACATGTTTCCCACATGTTTTCTGTGTTTTCATATACCACTTTCTCCTCTTTATTAATACGAGCCTCCTTCCATAGCACATGGCGTGGGATAGTAGTGGCTAGAAATTTTGATTTATCAATCTGCATATAAACATAGAAATAGGGTTACAATGATGTTTTATGACAACTAAAATAATTACAGTACTTTTAAAATATGTACCATTGGTTTTTCAATTGAAGTGTACCCTAGCCTTGCTTTACTGTAGGGGTATGTTGGTTTTGCTGCATGTTCGTTATTTTCAGCACTCAGTTGCTGTTTCATAAATAAAAAACTGTCAATCAAAGTGATGAATACATGAAATGTTAAACAACGTCTTACCAAACACAATGTACATGAAAATTCGGCTTCGTATGACGGTTGAAAAACACATCCCACGCTCCTTGGGATAACAAGTGTGAATAATGAAGAGGTGGGTGTAGCTTGATTTTCCCTTCAGCATCTTTCATATGAAATTTTGTTAAAATGGAGCAAAAGCCTCTATAAACCCTTCCAGCCAATCATAATAGATATTATTTGTGCGAGACATATACTATAAATCCACTCTAGAAGAGATAATGATGATCAATTTAGTATTTCAGTATTTTATTTTTTTTATTTTAATAAATTAAATAAATGATATTGTAATGTCACCATAATCTCTTCCACATTAATGTTTTCATCCCACTGGAAACATGGTGCCAAGATTCTACAGCAATCGGCATGTGTTGCCGGGTGACGATTCTAATGTAGCTACTAAACACGGATTTTCTGGGGTTTACAAGATGTCCTCGCTTAATCTATCCCACCTCATATTTGATGCCTTTTTCTTTTTCCTTAAGTATTTTGGCTAAAACTGTCAAACTATGGCATACTTGTTTTTTTGTGTCACTGGGGTTTCATTGCATACCATTTTTTCAAATTTTGCATCATCATTATGTTTCTCCGAAGTGCTAGTATCGACATTGGGACCAGAAACAACAGATTGAGAAACCTATTGTACATCAGTAGTGGGACTAGCAGCAATAGGTTAAGAATCCTATTGTACCTAAAAAGTGGGACCAGCTGCAATAGGTTGAGAGACCTGTTGTACCTCAGTAGAGGGACCATCTAAATCAGGTTGAGAAACTTGTTGTGTCTCTGGATTGGGTGCATCAACAGGTAGAGAAGTCATTATCTGCAGAAGTGGTTTAACATTTAATTTACATAACATAAAATAAGCAGTGAACAAATACTATCATAATGTAACACAATCTATATTATAATAAAAAAATAACCCGATTATTGAACTCAATTTTTTAAATTTTGAAGGGATTAGACCCCTCTATCGACTATCCATATCCCTCATTGTGGTCTCATATGACATAAAAAATATCATCTAAATTGGGACCACTTCAAAATGATTGTAAAGTCCCAATGATAGGGTCATCCTCCATTTAATTTCCATATAACCCTTCAGTTGTTTTGGACAATAACAAAATAATTGACCAGTTTCAGTTTGCGGAATATGGAACATAAAATACATGCACTGCCTACGATTCCATTATAAAAGGTTCGTCTTTCACCCCTTCCTTACTAAAATAAACTTTCATGAATCCAAATTCTTCTATTTTAATAGCACTCTTGTTATTAACCCACTTTTATTGAAAAAATCAAAACATGGAATTCTGTATAATCCAACTCCCATATTTGTTTCAAGATACCAAAGTATGAAATATTCACATAATTTGGATTTCTATCCTTAACACCAGAAACATGCATCGCTTCAGCCACAAGTGTAACCCCATTATTCTACATTGTACGTTCTTCATCATGTTCATTAGTATAAAATGTATAACCATTAAGTAAATCAACATTGTAAGATAATACATACACACATGGTCCTCCTTCTAGCCATCGAAGTTGTTCTGAAATAGACTCTGGATATTCATATGACTTTTTAAAATTATGGTCCTGAAACTATCTTCTAAACTGTCAATTATGTGTATCTGATATCCAATTTTCATCCCTAGATGGATTCAAATGCCAAATAATTTCTTTTTGGGTTTCCACATATGGGTCAACGTCAAAACTGTTATGAAAAACATAATGGTTGGCCTGCTCCCTATCTGTCATATTGGTTGTGACAACCTGTCGTCCCAAAATTCCATCACCCTCAAGTTTCCCTGTGTTATTAGATTTTGGTAGGCCAATGCTTTCCACACCAGACAGGTATTCAGTATAGATTTCAATGGATTCCTCAACAATATATCTCTCCGCAATACAACCCTATGGTAGACATTGATTTTTGACATAGCCTTTCAAAATCTTATTATCCTGTTCAATCGGGTACATCCATCTGTAATGTACATGATGCCATAGTTGAATCTCTTTCACTAAGTGGACCATCAATTGAACCATCATATAAAAAAATAATGGCAGGAAGAACATTTCTAATTCACATAAAATGACATCAATTTCTCTTTAATATTTGTAAATTTCTATGGGTCTATAACTTTGCTGCATATAGCATTGAAGAAGAAACACAATTTCGTTAATCTATGGTGGAAATTCTTGGAAAAAATTCAACTTAAATCAATAGGAATGATATCTTGCATCAAAACATGGCATTCATGTGATTTCAGAACATTTAACATCATGTTTCTCATTGACAGGAGGTTCCTGATATTTAACGAATACCCCTCTCGATCCTTTATCTCATTCAAGAAGTTGAAAAATGATATATCTCTTTCCTGGAAGGAATGTATGTAGTAGGAGGAAGAAATTTTCGTTTTTCACCCTTCACTGGATCCAATTACTCTCGTATCCTCATATCAACTGTGTCCAATCGAAACATAATTCCATCATTTGTTTTTCCAGGTTTATTAAGCAATGTGCCGATGACACTATCAAATAAATTTTTTACTACATGCATAACATCAATAAAATGTCTGACATACAAACAATTCCAGTATTATAATTAATAATAAACTGATCTCTTTTTCCAACCGATTTTCATATGGTTTTTCGAATCCAGATTGCCAAAATTAGTGTCCACATTTTTAACGTTCTCAAAAAATTGATCGTCTGTTAGTGGAGAATGTGTTGTGCGTACTTCGGAACCTCCATCGAATGATGTCAACCATGATCAGTACTTATGTCATCGGGGTAGAAATCTGCGATGTCCTAGAATCACGGTTTTCGATGACCGTATCAACCTAAATTATTGTGTACCTTATTCACAAATAGGAAACCCTTTAGTTCCATTAATTCTATATCCAAAAAAATTTCTATATGCAGGGATGTCATATATCGTTCCGTACAAAATGACCCTCAAAGTGAAGTCTTCTATTTTGTAAGCATTATACATTGTAACACCTTAATTCCACAATAATTTCAAATCATCGATCAATGGATCTAAATAATCATCAATATCATTACCCGATTGTTTTGGTCCTGATATAAGCATAGATAAAATGATATATTTTTGGTTCATGCATAACCACGGTGGAAAGTTATAATTTACCAAAATAACGGGCCATTTACTGTGACTGTTGCTTTGAAAACCAAAAGGATTCAATCAATATATAGATAATGCAATACATAGGTTTCTCGACTCATTTCCAAATTCAGGATACCCATGATCAATTCTCTTCCACTGAGGAGAGTCTGTCGGGTGTTGTAGTATCCCATATTTATTTCTTGTATCTGCATGCCATGTTAATTGTCTTGCAGTCTCCTCACTTCTATATAGGCACCAAGACCTTGGAATGATTGGAAAGTACCATAAAACATTATTAGGACTAGATTCATCTTTCTTGTATCAAGTAGAACCACACTTTGGGAATTATATAAGTGATTTGTGGTCCTTGAGAAAAAATATACAATCATTCGGGTAGGCGTGTATTCTTTCATATATCATACCCATCGTGCGTATAATTTTTTTGGTGTCATATGTTTGGCTCAGGAGCTCATTATCATATGAGAACATGTCATTCAGGAGAGCATGTAGTTCTGTAAAACTAGCACCACTCCAACCGTTGTCTACTTTCAAATTATAAATCTTTAGTACAGCTAAAAATTCTATATATTTAGTGCAACCAACATACAATGGCGTATTTGCAATCCTTTTTAACGTCTCAAACAATTTTGGCCAATCATGAAGTTAATCTTCGATGGTCCTTGTCATTTACTCAATACGATCATCATCATCATTCACATTTGTAATCACATCCTCCATATGGTCATATTTATTTTTCATGCTTGTAATTATATCGGATGATCCATATAACACCATGTTATCCCAGTCACTACCAACATTCTTTGTTTCCCTATGATTATTAAAACATGTATAACTCTGATCTATTCCGTGAAAGATCAAGTGTTATTCAAACTCCTCTGGAGTAATTTATTTTGAATAACAATAGCATAAACACAGACAAAGGATTTTAAAAGGGTCATATGCATGATATTTTTCCAACTTGATAAACTCTTTCATGCCTTTTTCATACTCTTTTTTCAACTGATTGGCATTCATCCATTCTTTATTTATATTAATCCTATTTGATATCCAAAGGACGGGGATATAGTTTAGGGGAGAAGGAATATGAGTATAATTTAAATAAAAAACTAGATACTTCAACAATGATATGTGGAGTGATCATTAATAGCAAATCTTGGGTGGTTCTTGGGATTCATCGATTCACATCCACTCTTAAATCACCCCTAATGACGGGGGTTTCTTGGGAGTTTTTTATGGTGCGTTTGTGAGTGAATCCCTCATTCTTCCTCAATTACTATTATCCTTTATATACCTATGATTTGGGATGATTTTAACTTGGATGTTTTTGATGATTTCACTATATTATCTTTAAATCCATTCATATGATTATGATATTGTTTGTATTGGCTAGAGGTTATCCTCGTATGATGAACGCGCCATGTTTTGTGTGGTTTAGGTGGTGTTGTGTTTCCCAGTGAGTTTTTAAAAGACCATTCCAAATTATATTAAGTTGAATAATTAATTATATGATTCTATAATTAATTATTTGGGAATTTTTCCTTGTGATTGGGTCTCAATCATTGGTAAAAGATTAGATATGGCATGTATAGTCTTGGTTGAGTATGAGTTGATCTTGGTGACGGGGTTACTCCATTTTTTGAGGTAGGTGGACCCTATAATACAAAACCATGTTCCAATTTATGAATGATTGTGCATTCATGAATGAGTATATGTGTTCTAGTGAAAGGGATAGAAATCAAGAGCAACCTGGAAAAATAAATAGGGTGTTTTTGATCCACAGGAGATAGAGTGAGGGTTCTATTAAATGTTCGTGATTTTTTGATCATCCGGGGATTATGTCTCCATAGAGGTGAGGTTTATAGTTGTGGTTATTAGAGGATTGGTTTTGGTATGAGATTGTTATAGCCTAGTTAGGTTTTCTAAGGGTATTTGAGTTGGTATTGGAGTATTAAGCCTAAAGAAGATGGATAATATATTTTTATATCTCAAGTATGATGGGGAACACCCTCTTAAGGATATATAAGAGTTATGGTGTGTGTGATGAGTATGATATTCCATATAGGGATTGGTGAAGCGTGAAATAGAGGATTTTCTCCTTATAATTGGATTAAGAGATCTCCAAGGGGATATATGATATGGTACCTAAGTGAGTTTCATGGTAATAGTCCAGATGACTTAGCATAGGGTATCCAAGGCTCTTAGTGTGAGTTTCATAGGATGGTCGATATTTAGTATTAATGAGTTTTAATGTGGGAATTAGAAGATGATATATAATAGACTATCGAGGCCTAGATCAAGTATCACATGTGGGTTGTGACATTACCATGTAGAGATGAGTGTGTGTTTGAATCAATGAGTATAGATGGGTTAGGTCTGTAGAACGCAATATATTCCTTTATAGGAGGAATTAGAATGTTGATAGGTGGGGAATAATTTTCATGTATTACCAAGTTGGTTTTAAGGAGATTATTATTCAAGGCTAAATAGATGATGACTAATATCATTTATGGTTAGACTGAATAAGAGATTTTGACTTCATATGACTTTCAACTAGTTGAAGTATGATCATCCATGGGGCCCACCCATTGATGATGTGGTTTAGCTAGTATGAGAGGTTAGCTATCAAGATACCCTTCTTATATTACTATTTATATGTTTGTGGCATGAGAAAATATGGATGGCCTTTATTTAAGTGATAAGGTACTAGTAGGACCCTACTTTGAGTGATAAGGCATTAGACAAAGGTTATTTGTGTGTGCCTTCCATGGTATCAACCTATTGATGGTGCATTTTGACTTGTGATAAAGGTTGGATATTGTGATTCCCTCCTTAGATCATTTTTTGTATGATAATATGATGTGAGATATTGAAATGGGGATCACATAGTGTTGGTTTGGAGTAGCTTTGTGAGAGGTTTTCTATAGAGATTCCTTCCTCAAATTGTTTTTTATGTGATGTGATGGTGAGACCCAATGTAAGTGAGAGGGGAGTAGCTACTATGATATGACATTAGAGGATATGTGAATCACACCCAATGTGAGAGGTTGGTGGCACTGTTATGTTATAAGAAAGGACGTGATATTTAAATTTGTATATGACCCAACCTAGAGAGAGTGGGTAGTGGGTAGGAATTGGTAGAAACCCTATTATGGTTTGTTTTTTTCGAACCAAAGGATAATAGTGTACGATATAGTGTAAAATATAGAACATACTAAACATATGTCTCATCCCGTTGACATGACTCACCGGATGACATGAATTCATCATCATGGATAGTTCAAACCCTACCTTGCCTAAAATATAAGCATGATATATTCATTGACACCAATTCATTGGAAAACACATATATATTCAATAATTTTTATTATATATATATATATATATTAAAACTATAATATATTTTTAAATAAAACAAATAGATTAAATATTAACAAATATAATAAATATATATATTAAATATAACGAGTTAATAAATCTAATAAATATAATGAATTATTAAATCTTATAAATATAATAAATATATTTATTATGAATATTATAATTATTTAATTATAAAAATATATTTAGTTATAAATTTTTTTAATTATTTAATGTATACAATAAACATTATCAGTACTAATAAAAGAGCTGATAAATGTAACCTTTATCAATGCTAAGAAAGGCAATGATAAAAGGATATTTAAAGTGATGATAAATCTACCCTTTATCAGTGCTAAAAAAGCACAGATAAAGGGTACATTTATCAGTGATTTTTTAGTGCTGATAAAGTACTCCCCCTTCATCAGCGGTTTTCTGTTAGCACTGATAAAGGCAGGCGTCGTCCTTGCCCAGTTTTTTGGTACTGATAGGAATCTCTTGGACAACACATGGGAGCGGGTGTCTCAGATTCCTTCATAGTAAATCCATTTGTTTGATTAAACTTGTTTTGGCTTATGGGGCTGTAAATCCCTAATGGTTGGGGTAATGTAATTACCTATAAATTCCAAGTATTTTTTAAAAAAAATTATATGATTATTTCTAGACTAGATGCTTTGATGACACCTAATTTTGAGACCCGGTGAGCCCGAAATAGAATTTTATACTTTTTTATGTTAATTTAAATATATTGCATGTGGGGTTTTTATTAAATTTAAACTGGTTCTAGGATAAAAATATATGAGGGTACCATTAGAATTTGAATGATGGGATTCCCCCTAAAAGTACTTGACATTGACCTAGGAGGAACGATTAGAAACTATAATTTTCAATATTTTCGGAATAAATATAATATAACTCAAATAGTTATTTTATTTGTTTCTCTCCACTATTTAGCTGTTTTGTTTCGGCACTACATCAATGATGAGTCACATTAAATAAAACTCATTCAATTGTCTCTTAAATTTTTATGCGTAATGAATTGTTAATTTAATAGTAAAAAATATTTTACTTCAATAATGAAATTATTTAACAACAATACAACATATCATAACCGAAAAGATGTGATCTGTATCTCATTCAATTGGATAACGTGTTGGAGAATCAGAGAAAAAATTTATCTAATAGATGGAGGGAAAATTATCTCCAATGTTGAATGCTGGAAAATCACTAGCAACAAAAAATAACCTAAATGAATGGGACTGACAAATGATGAGCACATTCTCCTCCCACCCGTGAATGGATTGGTGGCAATGTGGGTGATAGATCAAGAACGAATAATGAAGGAAAGCGACACCGCACTTCCTCAACCATCAAATTTATCATAGTTAGTGGTTACTTTTTATAATATTAGATCCCCATTATTCATTCAAAAATAATAAATGTAGATCAACCACAAAACATAGATCCACCGATCACATGTTCACGAGGGAGAGATTTTATTTTTAGGGTTTGGAAATGGGACTATTTTTGATTAAATAATAATCTTATACCCCCATGTTTTAATGATACTCAAACATGGATTCTGTGGGCCAACACAAACAAGGTTAGAGCCCCTCCACATTGTGTGTTCTTGTGTGTTAATCATTTCCACAATTCATGATTGAAGGCAATGAATTTTTTATGTCGTATCAGATAAAATAGCACCCCCTGGAGGCTGGTGGTGCATATAGATTGAAGAACATACCAAAGGAGTGGACCCTAAGACTATTGGCGGTGGTATGCTCGAGCTATGGAGATGTGGTCGGTGCTGCCGACAATGGACTGACAGCTGGTGAATAGGGATGAGGCTACCTGGCTATGTTGGTGGAACGATATGTGGTTTGGGTCAGGACTTCACTCTGGCATGTGGTTTATTGGGGCTGCATGTGCGAGTAGGGGAAACTGGCCCTTGGCTAATGCGTGAAGTAGGACCGGATTCCCATCAGGTGTACGAGCTAGAGAAGATCATCCAGTCATGTGGGTCAGGCTGGGGGAGACAACTAGGCTGCTGATCAACTCGAGCTGGAGTAAAACAAGCAATATAATGCTGGGTCACTAGGCTACTCAATCTCAGAATAAACATTGGTCCACCAGTGCAGGCCGACCTGGATAAATCTGGGTTGTTGGGTGGCCTGGTGGGCTTGACCCACAACCGAACCGGGATGGGTCCAGCATGGTCCAATGGGACTGGACACATATCACAGGTATTGAAAGATGACTTAGAAAAACCACTTTAGGTCGGGTCATGTGGAAAAACTGGACCAGTTTTTTTGGGAGGATCTGATCAAATCAAACCTCACTAGAAACAACTACCCCTTGTTTACTAAAATGCCAATATCATTCAAATGGGATGACTATTTGATGAACTGTTTGTCAAATTGGAAACCTCATGATGAGGCTGTTATTTGGGAATTATTAAATATGAATTAATTAAATTTGAAATAATATTAATGGATTGAGGAGTGAATTCTTCCAAAATAAAGAATGATGTGTGTGGGAATCCTGTAGATGGATGAGGCATAATGAGTACTGACAAGTGGGCCCATGTGACCATATATGACTAGAAATCAAGTGATCCTATGTGGATTAGGTCCAGGAGACCCTTTATGGATTGTTTCCAAGTGACCATGTGTGGATCGGCTCCAAGCGACAATGTTCAGATCAATTACATTTGACCCTATGTGGATTAGCTACAAGATACCATGTGTTGTGAAAATACATGTCGCCCTATGCAGAACAGATATGATGGACAATGTAGGAAGAGGCTTCGTGCGACCTAAAATTCTCAAGGTACTCATCAAGTATGAGTTACTCAGAAGTCCAAGGTCTTTAGAATTATGACTAATAGTCATTATTTATGTACATTATATTATAAATGTGTGAGTTTTCTTGATTTTTGATCATGCTTTTTAGATTTCTTATTGATTTTTTGTTGTATTTCTTTGGTCCTTTGGGGTACCTACTAAGTATATAGTTACTCAAATATGTACTCGCTTCACCCACATGTGTTGTGTCTAGTGCAGATGACTTCCAACATGAAGGAGGACTTGGTGGCCTAGGACCTAGTGGTGGCCACTAAAATTAGGCAGGCGGGTCATACATATACACCTTCCAGTTGGTACTCTACACTTTCCTACTAGTTGTGGTTTTCAGTAGATGACATTGAGAGATCTTTTGAAAATTATTTTCTTTTCAGTTTTCTCTATTGGGTATGTATTTTGGTCCATTTGACCACCAACTTATACATTCAATCAGTGGGGTTTTAGTGGCATGCATGATTACCTTTCTAATGTTTTGTACCAGGTTTTGTCTGTGTGCATACATGAACTCAATAGATGCCTCCCACTGGTAGGTTGATTTTTTTGGGCTATTCTCTTAACCATGTCTTTTGAGATGTAGGCAAGGGGGATACACAGCTTGAGCCCCCATGGATGAGTAGTGATATTTTCAATAATCCAATACTGATTCAATCTAATGAAATTAAAGTTTTATTGAATCCATATGTTGGAGATGTTCCAGAATGTAAATAATTCCAAAAATCTATCCCACCCAAACTTCTACTCTAAAATACAATGAGGTATTATCTAATTCGTAGATGTTATATGGAGTTTATAAGAGGTTTTTTCATATAAACTATGATTATATAAAAATATAATATAATATCACTATATGTAGATATATCATGAATTATTATACTCTTCCCAATGTTTCGGATTTCCCTCAGCTTATTTGGTGATGACTCAGAATATGCATCCAATACACCCTATATCAAAACCAATTAGAGGGATAATTTCCTAGAACTATAGTAGTAATTTATTAGTATTGTTGCTGATACGGTAGTGGTTATTGTTTAGTACTGTAGTAGACTGAACTGTTCACATGTTTGGGCCTTCGACCCACCACAAGGAATTCGAGACACCTCAAGGCCTTTGGGGGACATGATCAATGATGTTTCCCCAGATAGACTCTACAGATAATGAGCATCACCAAAGCATGATTCTGAGCAGGCACACTTAGTAGATAAGAACCAATAGTTTTTTATTAATGAAATGGTATGGAAATTCCATCAGGGCTAGCATTTGCTTAGATGGGATGACTAGCCAGATTACCACACGAGTGTAGATAACTTCCACTATGATACGGTTGCTGGGGAGGGGCGGTTCCTTGTAGTTATTGTTTGGTTGAATTCCCTAGGAACTTTGGGTCATTTCATGTCACATAAGCCTACAAGGCATGTAATCTAAAAGAATATGGCTTTTATAAGGGTTTCCACTCATCCATTAAAATGGTGGTTATCAAAAACCAATTACAATGACTTGTCATTAGGCCATGTAGGTCAAAAGTAATTTATTTTAATTTACTTTTTTCATAAAAAGTAATTTTTAGACATTGAGTTTTTATTTAATTAAAATAAGTAAATTGATATTATATAATATTAAAATTTGGTGATTAATTGAATAATATATTACTAATTAAAAAAAATATTCTAATAAAAGGGAAATAAAATAAATAATATTTAATTTAAATAAAATTAATTTTGCAATACATTTTTTGATTTTATATAATTGTTGAATTGTAAAAAATTAATGTTAATAAATCAACACATTATTTATATATTAAATAAAATATAACTTTTTGAATAAATGTTGTTATTTATTTAAGAATACTATGATTTAGAAGTGTTGTGAAAAATATTGTTACTATAAAAAACCTGAATTACATCTCATAAATAGTATTTTACTATGACTTAGAAATTTTGGAAGTAATTTTAGAGTTCAAAAAATTAATTTTTTTAGTTACATTGTGAATTTAAAAATGAATTTTATAATTTAAATATATGTTTTTTTATTCGTGAACTATAAACATATTCTCCTAAAAACAATTTCTAATACATTGTATATTTAGTTTAATTTTTATTACTTTTTAAAATAAAATAAAATATTATGTCGGTAATATTTGGAATCAAAGGGTAAAATAATGTAAAAAGGTATTTTATTAGGAATAATGGATATGTTACCCTATTTATAAAATAATTACTATTGAACTAACTAAAATAAAAAATGAAATAGAATCTATGAATAATATTCCGCAAAATGTTTAGAAAATATGTAGGAATGTATGTTTTTTGAATTGATTAATCCTATCACTTTTACTGTTTTTTTTATTTTTGGTTCCCACATTTTTTTTGAAATTGAATTCCCATTATTCAGAAATATTGGTTATTTTACACAATTTTAATATTTTTAATTTATAAAAGGGCCACCCTTCTCCTCTTTTACACTCTCATTATAATCACAATATATTGAAATAATATCATTCCAAATTTTTCCTATAATATTATAGAAAAATTAATGACTTTATTTTATTATCAAAATATCTTCTATCAAAGGATTATTTAACTTTTAAGAGTGTCATTTTAGATAATGTTAATTTTAAATTCCTAACCTCCCCTTCATTTTTCATTTTCTTTATATTATTTTCATCTTCCTATAACATTATTTTTGGAATCAAAATATGATAACATTACTATCAATAATATACATTTGTGTCCTTAATGTAATGGTATGTTAATTAACCACCCTCTCATTTTCAATAATGAAACATTAAAATTAGATTGATGTGTTGTGTAGAATTCCACCCACATGATGTTACATGATTAGTTTTCCACAACTAGATTATTAGGATACAACTAATAAGTTATTTTATATATTATTATAATATTTATATAATAATTTAGATTTATAATTGATAAACCATATCACCCATTTCTCATGTTCAATGGAATATGAAATCGTTGACCATGATTGTGGTGGACAACCACCTCAGAGGAATGATCAATTTTGATATATCATTTTTTCATCACACTATATGGTTGGTCAAAAATATGTTTTTAGAGTATAAATGATAATTTTATCATATAACTAATGTTTTTATGAAAAATTTGTTATCTTTTTTTTGTAAAGGACTACATATGATTATCACAAATTCAACCATTTAAAACAACGGAACTAAGAGATAAAATAATATCATAAATCATAAAATATTTTATTATAAAAATAATTATTCTATATAAATTATAATTATGATATATCAATATAGAATACAAAAAATTAAGTCATTATGATAGCAGTATATTTATATTATTATATAATCACTTCATATTAATTTACTAATTATGGTTTTTTTTCATGTTTGGCACTTTGAACACCAACATGAAAATTCATATTAAACTATATCATGATGATTATGAAAACAATATTAATTATAATAGGATTTTATTATGAAAAAAATGGAGTTTTAGGATCTTTAAATGATTCATAATATTTTAGCTCAATAATAAATACAAAACAAATTTTAGATTATATATAATTAGAAAATACTCAGTGTCGATTTCATCTTCTATGATGAGGACTAATATTAAAAATAAAAGGAAACATAAAAACAATAAATCATTATAAATAGTCCTTTAAAGTGAAATTAACAATTTTAGAATGATATAATTTTTATGAATTATTAATATTCACACAACACATATAAAATGAGTTCAAAACGACAAATTTTATCTATAGTCGACCTCAAAAACAGGTAATAACTAACTAATATAATTTTCCATAATAATTATAAATTATTTATATTAATGGTAATGTATTTGAAAACAATTTTTAAAGAGTTTATTATTGTATTTTTTTATATATTATCATAGAGTGTGTTTAGGTTATTGTGGAAACTTGGTATTTGTTTTTTTATCTTGAATTTATCTCTTTGAGAAATGATTTATATTATGAACCTATCATCATTTAAGTGGTGTGGGGTTTTATAATTTATATATTGTATTATTATGTTGTGTTAAATAATCTAAACATAATTCATAGTTTTCTCTCTCTTTCAATATATATGAATTTTCGGAGTCATTTCTATATCAAACACCATGTGGATTTTCATGTAGTGATTATACATCCAAATTATCATTTTATCTATTGTTTCTATAGTTTTTTAATTCTCACATTTTTCATTATTTTAATACCATCTCTATTGATTCGATGATTCCTATTATATTTTTTTTCTCACAGAAACTGTTATCATTATCCACAAAAAACCTTTTTTATTGACTTGTATCCTATTTTTTATCTATATTTCAATTCCCCTAATTTCAAATATATTTCATGGAAATATAATATATAATTTGCAAATTTTTATTCAATATATAATTCTAATTTTAAATAAGAATACATTAAAATTATTCCCCATGTTCTTTTTTAGTTTTAAAATTTAGACAATTATGATTTAAATTTTAAACAACGTGATCATATATCACTGTTGGAAACCTCCTCTATGTAATTATTTTAACCAAAACAAATTACTATTAAAATTAAAAACTATTTATTTACACGAAAATCGTTAATATTCTCAACATGACTATTTCATTAATTCTACTCATCCCTAAATCATGTATAAAACATTTCAAAGTTTAGATGATATCAAAACGATCAGTAAGGGAAAATGAAATGGTTAATAATAAAGAAACATATTATTAAATTTTATAACAATGAGATCAATAGGTTTATTTATATATCATTAAAAAATGTCCGTTCATATATATACACATAGACTCACTCTTACTAGATAATGATTTTCAAAAAAATAATTATATGAAGACATTAATGTAAAATATAAATTGTGAGGTTTTTATAGAGAACATGCGTACCCATTAAAAAAATTCAAGAAAAATGTACTATTTTAGCTATAGAGGGGAATAATTAGTCAATTACAAAAAATATATATTTACCTTTAATTTTGAAATCAAGCAATTTCACGGAAATTTCATTTGTGAGTATTGGAAAGTTATGTAGCTGATTTTAAAATTCATCTTAATAGTACCCTTATAGGATCCCATTAAATTCTAATAGTAAATATTTTCAACATCAATTATAATATTATAATGACCTAGCTTTTGTTAGTAATTTTTTTTACTAATTAAATGTGTATAGAATAATATTATATAATGTAATACACATAAAAAATATTGATAATCCAAAAAAATCTCAATGAAAAATATCATTACATTAGTCAGCTATGAAAGAAATTATAATTTGAATACATAAAATTCAGAAATATATATTAAATAGAAATATATAAAATGTGAAAATATGTATCACCTCAATTTACTAGGATCATCGTCCATATTTGTTATACTGGAAAAAATAAGCAAATAATTAGTTACCCAATCAAAATCATAGAAAATTAAAATATAAAACATTGTATATATTTTTTGATATTATTGAGTGAAATAATGATGTTGTATATATATTAGGTAATTTTATAGTTGGAATATTAATGCGATCATTAGAATAGTTACATCCCCATTAAGAATAATAACCTGAAAATTGGGAATAGTAACCAGACCATTTGAAAAAGTGACCTGACAGTTAGATAAGTAATTTTACATAAAAATTATAAATTGTGATATAAAGAATAATTATCACTATAAATTTAATTATTTATACAAATTAAAATACCAGAAAAATTCATTATTAAAAAACTCACAGAAAATATAATCATATTTTAAATAAACTTTATTTTAATGTATTTTGTAAAAATGAAAATTTATATATTACAAATTAAAAGTATAAATGTTATAATTTTTTTTAAAATATTAATATATTGTTTTAAATAATCACATTTAATCTATATAAGGGAGTTTTTAGGGTAATTTTATTAAAAACATCAATTTTCTAGCGAATAGTAAAAACTCTGTTTATCACTTAACTGGTCTATTTTTAATAACATCATTCAAGATGTAATAATCAAATAATAATTTATACAACTTATACATTGCAAATGTTATATTTAATTTCATAATATATTCAATTATATAAAATAAGCATAAATTTTAAACCTAAAAAACAATTTCCAAAACACAAATTCTAAAGTTGTCTCTTAAAATAAAATATTTTATGTTTTTCCATGATTATTTTTAAAAAAACAAATGAATTATAATTATTAAATGATATAAATACATAAAAACCATTATTTTATATTCATAAATGATTTAAAGGGTAAATAAATCTCAATTTTCTGTTCTGCATTTGATATATTATTTTATTTTATATTTTATTCTAGAAATACCCCTAACATTGATTATAAATATCCCAAACTACCTCCCATTATATAGCCACTCATCCCATATGTAAGGTAGTGGCAGTGAGTCATTAATATTTTTATACTATTCGAAATTTCTTTAAATATGCTTGTTTTATAGAAATTGTGTTTCCATTGTGTAAAATCATCACAATGTGTTATTTATAATGGGGTTAATTCAGGATTTATTGTTGTTTTTAATTGAATTTGCTTATGTTGTTGTATGTCTAACATAACTATCACTACTATATTGAAATTACATGGGAATAATATGTCAAAAAATTCTAACATAATATTCATCATGAACACAATTATTTTACATGAATCTTTTTAAAAGAAATTGAAAATACTTTTACACAAATGTAAATGAAATTTTATGTGAATCTGATACAAATAATTTTTGTGGTATAAATTACATTTAAACTTAACTATATCCCTTTTAACATGTAACTTTTCTACCAAATTTAAAATCTGTATTTATTGTTAAAATTCTATTAATGTTTTTATACATTTGTATTAAACATTGTGAAATTTTTTTGGTTTTATGTATGTAAATGAGGGTCAACATATACATAGATAATCTATGATTAAATTGAATCCCATTAAATTAAATAACACTATTATAATTTTTATCTAACAATCTGTCAATTTTTTTTTAAAATTCATTCAAAAAGTGCATTTCTTTAGTCTTCACGCTAAACATTAATTTAACCCTTCTTATTGATAATATCATGTTAGTATGTTAATATTTCATTGAGCCTAAATTTTTTGTGGCTGATGAATTGTTTCCATGAACACCTAATGTAAATTATATTTTGGAAATATTTCCTTTGAAATATTTCATTTCAGAATCGTATTGCAAAGTTTATATTTCCCTACTTTTAAACATTTCTAAATGCTTCATTTTATGATTTTTAATAAAAAATGTCTTTATTCTACAAAATAGTCAATTAAGCATTAAATCGATTGAGGGAAATAAATGCTTATGTGTGATGGAATTTGATGTGGCCTTAAAATTAATGATTTTCCACATCTTTTTTAAATGTTTTATGAATTATTTAATTAATTTTCCACTTTTTGCAATAATTTCATTTTTTACTATATATTATTATTTATGAATTAAAAAAATTTAATTTATTTTTTTAATTTATTATTATTATTATTTATAATTTGTTAATGTTCATTCTAATAATTCAATTTTTTTTTAATTTTATACCAATTTTACGGACTATATTATTATATAATCATTTTATTTTATTATTTTATTTTACTGAGACATTAATTTAATGCTTCAAATTTTAATATTTTATTATTTTTATAAATTTATTTTTATTATTTTCATTTATTTATTTTATACTCTAATAAATATTTTTTCTGATTTAAATTTATTTATTCAATTTTATTAAATCTAGTATCAATTATTTTATTAGATCATCACTTTAATTGCATAGTTTGGTATTGTTTTTATTTGTTTAGAATAATTATTTTGAAATAATTAATTATTCAATATTTAATTTAAATCCATATAATTAATTAATTAATTAATTAGATTCTTTTATTTTTATTATATTTTAACATATTTTATGTTTAATTTTCTTTTTTGAAATTTACAGACCCCAAATAGTTTTAGGTCATGTCTTATTTACACATTGCTAGTAATAAATGTGGGACGAATATATTAATCCTCCCTACCATCATCAATTCTTCATAATGTAAGAATATCTGACTCACGATCGAACATCATACCCCTACTCAACTAAACACACTATTGGATATTCATTACACTATCGATTCCTCAAAACATGCCACTAGTCATTTATCATGTGGAACAAAACTCACTGTGGGATATTCATTCAAATTTCATCTCTATGAGCTACCACACTATGAGTCGATTTCCCAAGTTCCCTCATTGCACAGGTCTTAGAGTAAAAAAATCAAGAATAGAATCGATGAACGAAACACTCAATTATGAATATTTCTAATGCCTTTGGAGTTAGATCCACACCTATAGAACCCTCAAATTTGAACTCATTCCAACTACCGAAGATGTCGATGCTGGAAGGTCTTTCACTAGTGTGAAGGAGAGCCATCATCTACTGAAGTTGTTTTCCCTCCCACTAGATATTTTAACAAAATTTGAAGCTACCACAACTAAAGAGGGTATCCACTGTTATTCCATTGTAAAGCTACCAATTGAGGATTTCACGATTAATGAGGAGTATTCTCTATAAAAGGGAAGAAAATTGAATAAAATAAAAACAAATAAAATTAAATTAAAAAAAATATCAAAAAATTAATATTATAACAAATAAAATCAATTAAACTAAATTTCATATAAATAATATAAATATCAAAATAAATATACTAAAAATAATAATTTACATATAATATTTTATAATTAATAAAATCAATTATTAATATAACATAGTTTAATCAGATAAAATAATAATTAAATAACCTTAATAATTGAATTAAAATCCAATAAAAATAATATTAAATCACAAATAATGTAATTAATATTTAATTGAATAAATATTTATTAAATAAATAATGAAAATTATATATCAATTGGTAAAATTTAAAATAAAATTTAAAAAATTATCTTCTATATTAGAATATAAATATTAAACAAATAAATAACTTATAACATCGATAATTAATAAAATTAATTTAAAATAAATATAATAAAAAATTTATAAATGTTTTAAATATAATCATTAATAACTCAAATAATTACAAGAGAATATTATAAATTGTTATTTTTATTAATATAATAATTATTATAATTCATTATATAATTAAATTAAAATAATATTATAATCATTGTAACATTTGAATAGTTTATATTTTCTGATTCAAACATTGATAGAAGTATGCTATGGTTTATTTAATCCACCTAGATGAATTAATTTCAATGTTTTTTATAACTTTCAATCCTGTGAGAATATAAACAAAATTGTTCAATGATTTATAATTGATTAAATGATGTTGGGGAAAACAGTGGTTGAAAAATTATATGTTGACAGGGGAATTAAATTTGATGGAAGAAATCAACAAAAGAGGGGGTTGTTTATTCGAAGATCCTCGAACACATCATCTGAAAAAGCAACGACACTTCCTTGAGACTTCATGGGAACAATGACTTGGAGATATGGGAGGGCAATATAGGATGGGAAGATCATTCTTCTTGTTTTTTTCTAGATATATTATCTTGTAATTGAATGTTTTCATTTCGCAATACAAATATGATTGTAGGATAACTATTTTTATCTAGGGGGAATTTTCTTATCTAGTTGTAGTTATTAATTATCATTTTATCTTTTTTAATTCAATGATTAATTTAATTATCTATGAGAAAAATTCTGAATTAATTCAATTGCATTATTCAATTTCAACTCAACATTAAGCTCTAAAATTAATTGGTCGCATTAATCATGGATAAATTTCGTCTATGCATTATTTTCAATAGAAAAAAAAATATTTTAGAACATACAATGTGTTTTTTCTGTTGTCATTTTCAAATATATTTTACTGATGAATCTTTCATGGTGTTAGGAACACCATGATTGTATAATTTTCATGATTTATCTACAGTTGTGGAGTTAAATCATGATATTAAATTTGTTGCATTATCATTCATATATCTCTGAGTAGGAATCATTCATAAACTATAATGATAAATTTTCCATTGTAATTTCATCTTGATTGTTCATTTTTCATAATTTAATCTCTCTATTGATATCCATTTTTCCATATTTTCTCTTTTTTCATTATATTTTTTTTAAAATAATAATAAAAAAATATATTTCATTACTGATTTAAATTAAATAAAATTAATAATATACCAAATGTTTTCAATAGTGGGAATCTATTGAAATCACGGTCACTCAACATATAGTTTATCAACCCTTTGGGTTCGATGATACATATCACTCTATAATAGTTGGTAAGAAATATAAAATTTTAAAAAGATTACATGTTCTAAATATTAATGATTCATTTTCGGTCATTGTTTCCAGTGAAGGATTCGAGCGACCACATTTCTAAAAAATTAAAAATTCCAAAAAAAATTACAATATTAATGTTTTCATAATAAATTTAAAATAGAATACTACTAAAAATATTGTTATGTCAATACTCTTTTTTTCACCAGTTATATATTTTGTTCCTTCAATTGACATTCACTACATGTCTTGTGTTTTTTTTCATTTTAAACTACTGTTAGTAGCTTTTAAATATCTAGTGTAGAATTTTATTAGGTTTTTTATTCCTTATGTGCACACTAAAATCTTTTTATAGATTATAGCTCGAAAACCATGAAATTAAAAAAAAATTAACTAATCAAAATAGTAAAATAAAACTGAAATTGATAATTTATAAAAAATAGTTCTTATACCTAATAATCAACCATGAAATCACCCAAAAATATTTGAAGATAATGAGAGGCATATGATGACAAATTTCAACCTACCTCAAGAATAAATAAAACCTTCTTCTTTTATATATTCTCATATTTCTAGAAATTATGAATGAAAATTAGTCTCATATGTCACTGAATGAAGCCTTAAATAGACTCTCTAACAAGGACTCTATAACATTGATTAGAGATTTCAATAATACTATTCAACAATTATCACATCAATGAATCACTAAAAATGAATTAACAAACTGAGTATTTTCCTTTTTATTTTAAGAGAAAACTGAAAATATATTTCCGAGTGAAGAGGAAAATATATTTGAGAACAGGGAGAAAGTCTATAATTCCTTCATCCTTAATTTTTACCCATAATTAATTAAAATAGAACATTGATCCAAAATAGAAAATTTTTACCAAAAATATAGAGAATCATTTCATGTGTGATGGGATCGTTTTAGGGACCTTCTTAGGAACTTTCACCAACTTCAAAACATATCCACTATTATCATGGAAACTTTCTATAAATGAATATATTCCATTTGTTATGACCATGTGTAACAATCCAATGTTTCTAAATATAATGATAAAAATAATTAATATTTAAGAAAAAAATTGGCAACCATTCCATAAAATCTCAATATAATAATTCAATATAGAATGGGGATAACAAAAATTCAATAAAAATTGGAACTGGTTAATAAAAGAATGCTCAATAGGATGAAGTAAAGAAACAAAGTCCAAATAATAATGAAACCAAATTAAAAATTTATTTTAATCATGTGGGATTAAAAAACTGAATAAAAATATCTTATAAAATGGTCTATCCAATGCAGGATGATCATTCACATTGAATTTTTTAACAAAATAGTGGCATGTCATCCGAATGAAAAACAAATTCAGGTTCTATAAACCATAGTCCTATGAACCCTGCTATTGATGAACCATTTTAAAAAATTAATTCCAAGGTTGTATAAACCCACCTAATATATCTGGGAAAAGAAAATTAATGATAAATCAAACCACTACCATTGTTTACCAAAACAAACCAAGAAATAATTTTCAAAATCCACCATGGTTTGAGTCTTCTAATTCTCTTGTAAATTTTTATGGTCCAGTTTTTTATATGTTGGGTCAAATTTTAAATTTAATAGAATATAAGGATGAAAAACTAAAAAGACAATTGATTGAATTAGAAGCCCAATGTGAATCTGATAAATTTCAATTTGATGCTATAATAAAAAATATGGAATCTTAATTGTGCCAATTAACTAGAGATATAACATATAGGGATAAAGGAAGGCTTCATAGCAAAACTAATACCAACCCTTTGGATAATATCAAAAAATATTCACTAAAAGTCTGCCTAAAAATCCTCTTTAACATTAAAAAGACTTTTGGAATGCCCAAAGTGAAAAATTCAATGAATTTTGAACTAAATATTTTTTATACACATAATCTAAAAATCAATCGAAATTTTCTCAAAATTAATAATATCTCAACTTGTAAAATAATAATAAAGGTGAATATTATTTTAAACTAATGATGAATATGGATAAGAAGACATTCATTTAATAATTAAGGGACATTCAACCTATTCATAGTTTTTTCCCCAACCATCTCATTTCGAGTAAAGTTAAATGAAAAATGTAAAAAAAGGTTGAGTTTCTTCTATTCTATGGACTAATAACTGAGCTCTAGGTGAATATGCCTTTCATGAAGGACATAATTCATATTCTATTTTACACAAAATCACTTAAAATTTTCTTTCGAAATATTTTTTTTAAATATTTGTAACCTAAAACTACACTGAATAGTGTACTGATATAATCCCAAATAAAATCCCTTCCAAGTTTAATGTCCAAGGAAGTTTTACCAAACACTTCAATTTGGGAATTTATAGTCAAATCAACAGATTTTATGACATAGTGGGTTGTATAAAACTACTCCAACATTCACTGTTCCAATATTTTTGATTGGGTGATATTTAACCACCCCAATATCATAATATAGTTTTATAACCAACCTATCAATCATCTTTTGGGGAAGGTAGATGACATAATAATATGTGTCAAAAAGTTGTTTTTAGAAACTCATATTTTTTTCTTGATATAGACTGTAAACTAGAGGTGTACATCATACATGGTAATCTTATCTTTTCAACTGGACGAGTATTTATATATTTCTCATAGGGTCAAAAAATATTTAAAATATGAGAAATACAAGAAAAATTAAAGGTCCTTAAAAATGTAAAGGGAAAACATTTTCAAATAATTAATGAAAACTAGATTCATTAGTACATGAAAATAAAAATGATAATATTTAATAATATTAAAATAATAAATTTTATATAAAATAAATCAAGATAATGAAAATAATGTCTCAAAATATATAGCATTTGATTAAACTAAGAATGATGAAATTTTTGACAACTGGTCTACTGTCCATTTTCTTCTTCAACTATATATGTATATTCCTATTCTGAACGTAAATACATTTAGTGGTAACATGAGGATGATTCTTCAACTAAAATCACAAAAGAAATTAAATATAGAAGTAATCCTAAAAATATTATTGATGACTTTACATTGATAAATATTTTCAATTTAGGTATAAAGATACATGACAGTGATCTATCATCATTGGAGAGTAATGAGGTAGATTATAAATATATTCATGAAATTGAAAATCATTGCAAATTTCAATCTCTAGACCAAAGCCAGGTGTAAGACCATGGGAAACCAAGGAACAATAGTCATCCTTAAAGTTCAAAATCACCCACCTTGGAAATTAAGCAATATCCTGCACATATTAAATACAGATTTTATAGTCAAATTTTTAACCTACATATAATAATTTATTATTAGATAAAATATGAAAAAGTTAAATTTTATTTTAATGTTTTGGAAACGTTTTAACCTACTATTGGTTGGTACATACATTATATATACTTATTTCCCCATATTTTTTTATGAAAAATATCCCAATTGAACCAGAACATAAAAATATTGTAGTGTGTAAAAAGAGACTAAATCCTAATATGAAATAAGATGTAAGAGGTTAATTAATCAAATTGTAGTACACTGGAATTATTAGTTACATCATTAATATTATATTAGTTAGTTCGGTCCATGTTTTCTTAAGAAAATTTGTTTTCATAATAAAACAAATGTGAAAATGATGAGATTTATGTTTGAAAAGAAACAATGTGGAGAGTTTGTATAGACCATAGGAACCTTAATTCAGCCACGAAGAATGAATGTTTTATATTGTTCTTCCTTGATCAAATTCTAATATGGATTGTTGAGAATGAGGTTTTTTGTCATTTGGTTTTCTATTTTAGTTACAATAAGATTCATATACCTCTATAGGAACATGGGATAACTACTTTCACATGCCCCAATGGGATATTTTCATAATCGAAGACTCCCTTTAGACTATTTGGTGCACCAGGAAACATTGAAATGTGTACGATGAAAATATTTTTATGATATGATCGAAATGATCAAAAAGGATTTAATCGATAATTTCTCTATAGTTGGTAGAATATTTGTTACATGTTTGAAAAATTAGTAATATGTATTATAGAGATTCCTAGATACCAACAATGTTTATAACCTTGATAAATGCCAATTCTTTGTCAATGAAGGGATTGTGTTGGGACATAAAGTGTCAAAGAGAGTTTTAGATGTTGACAGTTCGAAAATGGAAGTTATTAAAAGATGGAAACTTGTAAATAATGTTATTTTTTAAAATCTTTTTATTGAATTCATGTTTCTCAAGAAGTTTTATGAAAATACTACTACAAAATTAGAAACCCCTTATGTTCCCTTCTTAACATGTATTCTTTATTCCACATCAATGAATTTTTTTTGAAATACATGAACTTTTATAAGAAAATACTCACTTATTAACCTATAATCACTATACCTTAATAGAAACTACATTGTGAATTTATGGGTTTTTCTATTGATATGAATATTAGAGCTATATTAATATAGGGTATATATTTGATGTTTTGGGTGTTTTATTAATTAAACAACTACTGAAAGAATTTTTTATCCATTGTGACTTCTCTATAGAAAATTTGGAAGTAAAATCTGGGTTCAAAAAACATCATATTCACTGACCATTATACATTAAAATATTATCATTTTAATAATGAGTCAAGACTGAGATATATTATATGGATTCTATTTATAGAATAGTTTGACATTGTATTTAACAGTAAGTAGGGTGCTGAAAAGATAGTTTTGATAACAATTTCATGATACCTGATACCCCCTATGAATATCCAAGGCTCATTAAACTATACATTTCTTAATGGAAATAATCTCACTATTTTAACAATGCAGCATTCTCTATTTGTTGGTGTTTCCAGTTATCTTGAATCTAGTGTCACTTCGAAATAAATTTCTAACAATTAATGGAAATAAATTCATTTTAGAGCATAAGTATTTCCTTTTGAATAATACTATGTGGTTTAGGGAAGTAATAATGTATAAATGATAAGGTTTGAACCATAGAAAAAAATGATTATAATTTGGCACAGTTGTCACTCCTCACCTCGAGGAGGACATCTATGCAGTGAATACATTATACAAAATTTCAAACATAATAGATTTTATTATCCTACATTATTCCATTAATATATAATATATGTTATAGGATGTGATATAAGTCATTGGTAGGGATATGTTGAAAGGAAGTATGAGTTACAATAGAAAGGTATTTTTCAAGATGGAATTTTTTATGTTTTGGGCTTAGACATTATGAGATCATTTCCATGAGGATATATGAAAGACTACATTCTTGAGGATATTTTTATGTTTTTCTGGGGGTTGATGCAATATCAATTCCTAACAATCAATAAAACATTATAATTATTTTTGTTAAAAAGAATATCTTTCATTATTTTTAGTTCCAAAACACTTCATAAATGTTAATAAAACAATCAAAAAAAATAAAAATTAAGGGATTTATGGGAAAAACACGGATACACCCATAGGATTGTCAGTGCATACTTTCCATAATCAAGTGGAGTGGTAGAAATATATCAAAGGGATATGAAACAAAATTCTAGAGAAAACACTTTTAAAATATAAGAAATATTTTTATCTTAGGTTATATTATGATATATTGTTATATGTAATATATTCCAAAACTCTAATATGTATGTTTCCTAATAAGGTATTATTTGGGAAATTATTTCATTCATCTGTGGAGTTGCATCACAGGTCATATTATGTATCTAATTCTATTTATTTTATTGTTAAGAGTTCTATAGGGAGGAGGATTCTTGAGGTTAGTGAACTCTATGAGGCATGAAGATAATATTATGACAACTCAAGGTTTTAAATATAGAGTAAGAAATATTTTCGTAATTCTACCATCCCAAATAGAGAATTGAAACCAGTACATAAGGCCATTCTCTTTAAATAAAGACTTAAGATAGTTTCTAGAAAATAAATAATTGAGGTTGAGACACATTACTATTCTTTGAGTGATGAAATTTGTTTCTCATGACATTGTATGAGAAGAAAACACTCTACACCAAGTGAGTGGTCAATGAATTAAACTGTATTTGGAATGGAAGCTAAAGGGCTTGGTTTCAATAACATTTCTTGAAAACTAATTTCAATTATGTATGAAGGATGGGTTAAAATTTGGTTCATTATGGGATTCATGTCATGGTATTAAATTGTTAAAATATGTTTTATTATTTTTTGATCAAAATCATGTTTTTGTTGTCATTTACATCTCTGATTATGTTAGATATATATTCATGGTCTTTTTGGTTGATTATTTTCACGATGATTCTATTTGATTCACTAGAAATGTAATATTTTTAAAACATTGTTTTTACCACTAGTGGAACATCTCAATATATAATTTATTAGGGATACACCTTCCGTTTTAATTTGGAATTATATTTTTATGCTCCATAATTAATTCAAAAAAATAATTATTAAGAAAAAATTTAACTATTCAAAGGTGTGTCCTCCACTATCTATTACACTATAACCTCTATTCCACTATTATAGGTGATTCACCACAATGTTGTCTCATTGGTCTAGTAGCGACAATGAATCTGTAATATTTATGCAATTTCTATTTTTTTCTGCATATGCCTCTGTACTTGAAATTGTGTAATAAGGGTTTAATAAATTTCTATTTAAAATTATGTGTGTGTGTGTATGTTGTGGGGTGGGGGGGGGGTAATTAAGGTAAGTTGTTTTTAATTTAATATACTTTTGTTGTTTGGTGATTAACATACATTTGATTATGTTATTTAAAATCGATTTCAATCCAATGTATGGAATTTCTTACACTCGAATAATTTTGCACTCCCATGTTTAACATGCAACCTTTTGATCATTATTGACAATTTTATTTCACAACCTAAAAATTTTATTGATAATATTATGTAAATTTTTGGGTAAAAAACCTTATGAACATCACTATGAACCTTTTGACATAACACTTCTATGGTGAATTAAAAATATTTTTTAATTGTTAAATGTATAATAATATTCCACTACTTTTTCATTGATCATTGGGGACAATGTTCAGTTTTTTATGTGGGTTAGGGTGACATCTTCTATTGATCTAATGTTTGATTTACTGAAATCCCATCAAATTCCCTTACCTTATGAAATTTTTTGGGTAAAAAATTGTTCTGGTTTTTCTAAATTATTATAAAAAATCGATTTTAATATGATTCAAACTGTACATGAATTAATCTCACATAAGTATAATATCATACTAGTATGTATAATTTTCTTTGAAACAAATGTTTTTGATAATGATTGATTTTTTATTGAATTTTCATAGTTCTCTTATGAATTTATTATTCAGGATCTATGTTTTAGATTGATATATAATAAATTATAATGGAGTCCTGATCATAAATTTATGAAACTACATGACTGTATTTCATATTAGTGAACTCACCAATTATTATAAAAATAATGATTTTAGTGAGACATTATTAATATATTTCATATAAATATTTTGAAACAAGGGTAACTTGGGTATTTGGGATCCCACTAGGAATTTTCGAGACACTAGGAACAATGTGTTTGAGTATTTCCTTTTCACAATTCTAATAAGTTCCTATGCACAATGGTTAGAACAAGTTACATGGCTTGGTAAAATTTAAAAATAATAAATATAGTGCCTAGTTTTCCAAAATGTGTTCATTAGGGAGAGGGGAATTTGGAAGACAAGACGAAATATGGGCTAATTGATTTATGTGAAAATGAGTTAAAATGTTTCAATTAAATTATTCAAAAAAATAATTTAATGTTTACTTTTTAGAATCAAGAAGTAATTCAAAGTATAAGGTAGATATTTTATATTATTAAATCCACTAATATTTTTATTTTATCAAACTTATATTTATAACATAGTCTTGAATTGATGTAAATAAATAGGATGTTTCATAAATGAGACATGAAATCAATAAAAGTAGATGTTTCAAGGCTTCCATGATCACCCAATGAGTATTAAATTTCAAAAATACTTATTTTGAAATTGGTCATTTTAAAATAACATATCACAATTTCTAGTTCTCTTTTATTAACATTTATTAATGCTTCATTTTATGCTGCCAAATACAAAAAATTTCTTATTGATTAAAATTTTCAATTAATTATGAAATTTATTGTGGATTGTCAATGTTTAGGTTTGTGGTTATTTAACATGGTCCTAAAATTCATGAATTTTCCAATTCCGTTTATTATGTTTTTAATGGTTTATTTATATAAAATTTGCATATTTGGTATTTAATTTCATTTTTGTTTTTTAAAATTTAATTTATTATTTATTTAACTTTTTATATTTTTTATATTTTTAGAGTTGATATTATTATTATTATTTTTTGTTGATTTTCATTAATTTAATTTATTCTAATTAAATTTTAATTTTTCATAACAATTTTATTATTGTCCCTTCTTATTAAATAATTTTAAATTTTTTACTTTATTAATTGGGGAATTAACTTAATGACTTATCGTTTAATATTTTATTATTTTTGTAATTTAATATTAATTATTTTAGTTTATTTTATTTATATTTAAAAAGTAATTTTCATCTTTTAAATTTTTTCAATATTTGTTTTAAATATTTTATAATATATGTTATTTTATCTTCTCATTAAATTTAGAGTTTAGGCTAATTTTTCAATTTTTAGAATAATGATTTTAAAATTTATTAATTATTAATTATTTAATTTGAAATCAAAGTAATCAAATATTTAATTATATTCATGTTTTTTGTTTATGTATGAACAATTTTTTCTGTTTATTTATTATTTTCATCTATAGTTTACCCACCGCCAACAAAAGGTGGATGTGTCTTATTCATACACCACATCTAAAGGCTGATAGAGTCTGATTTGAACATCACAAGCCAGCTTATCAAATTTTGTAACATTAAGACATCATCCATACAACTAAAAAATGTGATAAACCTCTTCTTCCTCAACACATCGCCAATAGAAAATGTGAAACACAACGAGTTCACCTAACTACAACAATTAATTATTCATATTGCTAGAATCTTTGACTCACTCTTGGACATCAAACCGCCCCTAAAAAACTGAGCAATAGATGTTAGTCACACTACCATCTTCTCACAACATGTTGCCTCTTATTTTTGTCCATAAAATCACCATACCTTCAGTATCATGAGTGATCACAACCACAATTTCTCACAGTGTCCAGATCTAGAGATGACCTCAGATCTTCTAACATCAACCTGTCTGAAGCCAAACCCCGTCATTTTCGATCTTCTTCGACTGAGAAGATTCCTAATGTGTTTCTACCAAATTTGATCCACCAGCATAAATGAAACTATATATGAGTCACCTTTCTATAACAACATGAAGTATCTGCTAGCCATTACTAGGATCCACTATGTGGAAAGCCGATTGCACGAGGCCCCGCATTGTACAAATCTAGGAATCAAACAAAATCCCTAATGAAATTAATGTGTAAAAAGCCATGATCAGAACACTGATGAATCTTTTATATATAATCCATAATTAGAAAACCCTCAGAGCTGATCTATTTTTCACTACATTAATATGTCGATGCTAGAGGAGCATTCTCCGGTATGATGTGGTGCAATCATCCGTAGAAGTTATTGCCAATGTCACTAAAGAGTTCACTTCTATTTGAAACCAGTAGCACTGAGGAAGGTATCCACTGTCTTGCTGTTATGTAGGGGAACTAGTGGAGACCGTGACTCAGGAGAATTATGCTTTGAAATATGGATGGGAAAGAAGAAAAATAACAACTAAAATTAAATAAAATAATTAAAAAACACAAATATATTAACATTATAACTACATAAATAAATTAAAATAAGTTAATATTGTTAATATAATAGATATATAAATTTAATAAAAATAATAAGATTAATACAATAATTATTAATTAATAACATTTAAAATTAAATAAAAATAGTTTACTAAAATAAATTAATTGATAAATAACAATAATAATTTAATTTAAAAGTAATAATATTTATATAAAAATTATAAAAAATTAATTAATATTTAATAAAAAATATAATTATAAAATAAATTGAAATAATAAAATATCAAGTAAACAACCTTACAATATAATAAATATAATTATATTTTATAAAAAAATATGAATATTAAGTAAATAAATAATCATTATGATTATTAATAAATATAAACAATAATTTTAAATAATAAAAAAAATATTTAAGAAATATATTCAATATATTTATTATTTAGTTTATTAATTTTTACATCAAATTATTAATTAATCATTCAATTAATTTGAAATTAATAAATTAAATCAAAATATTATATAAAATTAATATTATAATCACTTTAACATTTTAATTATTTCTATTTAAAGATTCAAATAGATCAAGAATTACCTCTTCGGTTTTTAAACCACATGGTAGAATTTAATTACAATGGTCCTGATAAAAGTACATGTAGGACAGAATATCAACACACATGTTTAGTGATCATGGAAGAGTTCATAAAATGTAGACACATACAGTGGGTTAATAATTGTAATTTCACATAAGACATAAATTAGAATGAGTATAGCATGATGACAGGGGAAATTCATTTAACATTCATCAAACACATCATCTATACAATTATTGACACTTTTATGAGACTTTTCAAGATCAGAAACACCATGATCTAGGAGAGTAGGAGCATAATGGGAGTTCTTTTTTACTATATTTATTCTTAAATTATAAAATAGTAATAAAAAGTTTTCAATTCATAATATTAACATGATCACAGTCTCAATATGTTTAGATTGGGAAATTTCTATTTCTACTAGTAATCATTAATTAACCTTATCATTTTTTCAATTCAATCATTCCTAAAATCATCTATGAAACCAATAATTAATTCATAAAATTTATTTTCTTCATACTTATACAAAATAAAACACCACCATCAATTTTTGTGTTTATAGTTGATTCAATTTATTAATTCTCTTATTTCAACAAAATAAAATAAAAACATCAGAAAAGATGGTGAGTTTGTTTTTGATGTCCTTTTTGAATATATTTTGCAAATAAATCATTATATTAGTAGTGAACTCCACTATTATAAAATTTTAATGATTTATCTCTTAGTGAGGGAGATAAATCATTCTTTTTCAGTGGAATCTTATGAATTTACATATACATGAATATGTATCTTTATTAAACAAATAGGATGGATCTCCCCCTGAATTTCATCTTGATTGATCATCTTTTAGTGTTTATTCAATATATTTCTATGAATGTTTTCATATATTTCCTTGTATAATAATATATTTAAAATAAAAATTTTAAAAAATATTTATCTCATTACATTATTATATTGAGAAAATAGATACTAAACCCACATCTTTCTATATTGGGAATGTTGAGAAAATTTGGTCACTCAACATTTTGTTTATCCTTCCCTTGGGATTGACTCTACATATCTCTATACAGTAGTAGGTTTCAATATATAATTTTTTTGAACATTCAAATTGTTTAAAGATGATTAGGTAATGTTTTTGGATCCATTAATGAAAAAGGCTTCAAGCGAGAAGTTTTCTAATAAAATAAAATAATATATTTTTTCTAAAAGAAAAAAATAATTAATGTTGATACAAAATTTGTCTCGTCAATGATCTAATTGTATGGTAGTTAATTTGTTTTCTTTCATCTTACCATCACTATTTGTATGATTTTATTTTCTTCTATCACAACTTTTAGTAACTTCAAACAGTCTAGTTCATGATTTCATCAATTTTTACCAAATATATGTGCACAAAAGACTAAATAATGAAGAATCAAGGAAAATTTTAACTTATTTTCCTAAAACTCTCAACTTAAAAATTCAAGAAAGAAATCTATAATCAGAAATTCAATCTACACTATAATTGGAAAAATACATGAATGAAGAATTGGGTGAAACAAAAAACAAACTCAACACAATAACAAACCAAAATATCCAAAAAACATGTAATAAAATGGCCTTTTAACACTAAAACAAATATAATAAATAACAGTGTTCCATGTGTGGGATGTTAGGTCACATTTAATTTTTTTTCCCAAACATTGACATGCCATCCCGACTATTAGAAAAATCAAAATTATTTAACCATGGTCTGAGGAATGTTACAAAGGATGTCCCATTTTCAAAAACTAATAACCATGGAAATAAGAAGTATCCCAATATCTAAAGGAACAAAAAAATGATAATTATACTCACTTCCCTAGTTACCAAAACCAGACAGGAATGAAATTTCAAAAATCAACTAAGGGATGAGTCTTCTAATTCATAAAAAAATATGAGGGTCAATGGTTTTCAATAGTGGATATAAATAATAATAAAATGGTCTATTTAGATGTAAAATTAAAAACTAAATTGAATAAAAATCAATCAAAATAAGAATCTAAAAACATTCAAAATGATTCTTGAATGGAAATGCATTAAATCTGAACTAGGACAACTGGCTTGAGACATATAATTTATTTATAATTCAAGGCTTCCTAGCCAAATATAAATCAAACCTACAGAGAATGGCTTAGTTTTGTTCAATATAAGTGGGATTAACACTCAACCTGATAAATAAAAAATCATTAAAAATTCCTAAACTGAAAAATTAACTGAATTTGGAAATAAAAATAAATTGTACTCAAAACCTATAATTAAAAAGAAAAGTAATGATAATTAAGAAAATCATGACCCCTCAACAAATATTCAAACTGGATTTTTTTTAAAACAAAGAATGAATAAAGATAAAATTAAATATTTTGAAGAATTAGAGGACATGCCTAGATTTCATAGGAACATTTCCCAACCCATCCCTTTTCTACAAATCATTAAACACAATGTATAGAATAAGGATCACCTTCCTCATTTACCTAGGCTTTTATCAAAGCATAATGTGAACATATCTTCCATCCAAGAATTAATTCAATTTCCATCATACATTAAATCTCTTGAAATTATTTTTAAAAAAATTACACATGAATAACAATATACCAATAACATTATTAATGTTTTTAGGGTTTTACCCTATATGAAATTCTCTCCAAATATCAAAGACCCATGACATTTTTTCATACACCGCACCATAGGAAATTAATGTCAAATCAACTACATGTTTTAATTATACTCTACTATAGAACATCTCAAATATTGACTATTCTAAAATTTGATATTGGGTGATATTTATCCCATCATATCCATCCTAATGTTGGCTGACATCTCATTCACACATCATGTGGGAGGGTAAATGATTTACTAGTAGAAGTATGAGATCCTTTTTTCCTACTGAACTTATGGTGCATGAAATGGATTGTGACCAAGAGGTTCTCATCACTCTAGTTAGGCCCTTCATGACCACTAGAGGTGGAGTCAAAGATATCTCTAAGAGTCAAATTATCATTAAAATTAGAGAGAAACTAGAGGAATTCAATATCATTAACATTTTTAGGTGACCCATATTTTCAAAAAATTGTTCTAAAATATAATCATTAGAAGGTGAAAATGTACTTGAAAATATTGAAAATTTAGAAAATAAATCTTTTTATAAAAAATAAATATAGAAGACAAAAAAATTAAAAAAAATAGTACGATCATCTCAATGTGATATTTTGAAAATGTATCCACATTTGACAACTATCACGTTTCTTCTTCTGTTAATGATGCAACTTATTATTATGAACAAAAAAACATTCTGATGGATATTGTTGACTATGTTATTCTATAAAACATAAGAAATATTTGATGATGTATAAGTAGACATGATAAAAAATCATAACATTTACTTGTGCAATATATTTTATTATGTTATGAAGAGTTATGAGAGTGATCTGTCCACATTGGATTGAAGGGATATAAATTTTAAATTTGTTAATGAAATTGAATATAATTTGATTTTTCAAACTCCTTTCAAAGGACATATTGAATACCATTGACTTCATAGGCCCTGGAAACATCCTTCTAGTAAAAACTAACAAACATTTGAACTGACACCACATCCAGCACATCTTAAATACAAATTTATTGGAGAAAATAAATTATTTTTAGGTCACCATTATAGGCATCCTAATACCCATGATGAATATCATTGGGAGATAAACACTTTATATCTTGATGAATATCTTCTCACTATTTTAATGAGACAGTTTTCGTGGTTTTAAAACATTTCAAAAATTCTAGAAGCTAGTGTTACTCCCAATTATATTTCTTCTAACCAAATAAGTTAATTCATTTCATATCATAAATATTACATTTTGAATGATATTTTTCCATTTACGATATTCTATAATGGAATTTTGAGAAGGTCTATTCCATATGATGAAATGCATCCAATTATATAAATTTTTCACTCATCACCTTTGGGAGGATATCGTGTTTGTGAAAGGATGGCTCAAAAAGTCATTAAATATGAATTTTAATTTCATATGTTATTCAAGGATTATTGAAGGTATGTTTTAGTATGTGATAGACGTTAGAGGTTGGGAAATGTTTGAAGGAAGTAGGAGTTAAAAGATAAAGGAATTCTTGGAGTATATATTATTGTTGTTCGAGTTTTAGTCATTATGAGGTCAATCACATAATCTCATGGGAATGAGTACATTGTAGTGGTTGTTGATTAGGTGTCTATATGGGTTGAGGAAGTAACACTATCCCACAATAAAATTAATTGTGTGTTAATGTTTAAAAAAAATATTTTCATGATTTGGATTTCCAAAATCCTTAAAAACATATAATTGAACACACATTAAAAATTAAAACATTATGGATTTAATGGAGACATTTGGATTCACCATAGGAAAAGAGAATTCTATCATTAAAAATATACAGGACATTTAGAAATATGTAACAAGGATCTAAAAAAAATTCTAGAGAACAATTTCTTAAACTCTAGGATGGACTTTTCAATTAAGTTTGACAAATAATTATGGGAATAAAGAAGATAATTCAAAACACTAATAGTTATTTATCAATATAATTTATTCTTTAGAAAATGTTTTCATTTACATAATGATTTTTAGGTAAATTCATATATGGATATTAAATCATTAACTACTGATTTTAAAAGTGATGGATACTATATAATTCTTATGTTGAGTGATTTAAATTATATTTGGAGAGATTATTATGAAAACTATAGGATTTAAAAAGAAATTTTCAAAATATTTGAACATTGTGTAATCTAAAATAGACAATTTAAACAAATTAGAAACATCTTTGTTTTTCATTTAATACATTATCACATTCTTGTTAAACTAAAATCTCAGTGGTTTGGAACCTTTATTATTGTTATTGTGTAGAAAAAGGGTTTTCTTGAGATTGGACGTGATGAATACAATATGAATCTAGGGAATGGTCAATGAAAATAATATTAACATAATGAAAAGTGAATGGAAACCATAACCATGTATGAGAATTAATTATAATTAAGTCTAACTGAAGGCCCAAAATTTACTACTTTCTATGAATTCAGCCCAATAGTTTTCAATGTTTATACGTTTTTCAACATAGTTATTTAATAAAGTACTACATTTTATTGTCTATTCTATAACTTCTTCAACTAAATATAAGTTCTTGGGATTGATGGTGCTTGATTTGTAGGATTCTGCACACTATTTGACAAAAGGTGGAATATTTTCATCAAATTACATGGTATAACTAGTTGAGAATCTTTGGATAAAATTTATTGGGCAGGTATTGAATTTTTTACATATACATTATTTTTTTCATATCATTTATTAATTTCAAGGGAAATTACATTTATGCCACAATATAACTGTACAATGGACTATCCTTGAATCTCTATTGCACTTGATCATCCATTACACTAAAGGTGGTGAGTAACCATAATGGTGTCTGATTTTTAATGTAGTGGTGGGGAGTCATTAATTTTCTTATTGCAACTGGAAATATTTTCATCATATACTAGTTTAGAAAAATTGAGATTCGACTCTATAATATCATCACAATTTGAAATTAAGTGTATGGTGTTCTTTTAGGATGGTTGGGTTTTTAATTGAATCTACTTTTATTATCAGGATTTTATCATACCATTCGGTATGATATTGAAAATATATATGAATTTTATTTATAAACATTATTAAAATATATTAATATTTCACTAAGATATATTACATGTTCCATATTTTATTATATTCAAATTAATTTTCAATATCATAATTGAAATTGAATCCAATTCTTCAGTAAAAAAATTTAACATAAATTTAATTTGAACCACATTTTGACCCATTAAACACATCACTTTTATTCTTAATTTAAAATCAATTTTTAGCATTATAAGTTGGTTTTATTTCTCTAAATTTGAATTTAACTTCGTGGAAAAATTTTGTTTTTGTTTTTGGGGGAGAGGGTCAAATTATACTAAGCAAATTTATACTTCAATGGATTCTCATGAAATTCCTCAAGCCTTTGAAAATATTATAGTAATTAAAAGGAAAAAAATTCAAAAATTCTACACAATGTGAGAATATTTAAGATTTAAAATATACATCTATTTATTCTTTCATAAGAATAATATATTTATAGTAGTGAAACTTTTCATTGAATATGATTTTTTAGTACAAATTGTTTATTTTTAATCTTTCATAGTTATTTAATTAATTTATGGTTTCTTAACTTTATTTTTTTTGTGATATATTAAACATTTATGTGTATTTATGATCAAAGAATTAGGAAACTATAAGTTTGAACATCATCCATGAAAATTTCTTTCGTTTATTAAAAAAAATATTCACTTTTGTGAGCCATGTTCATTGATATTCATATAATTCGTTTGAAACTATAATAAAGGGGTATTTTGGAACCCATGATTAATTTATATAGAACTAATCATAATTTTTGATGTGTAATACCTTTGTAAAATTATAATATGTGCATATGCACATTTCTAAACACATGTTACATGGATGGTTAAAATTCAAAAAAAGCAATAATGTTAATAGTTTTCATAAACTACATCATTAAGGTGAGGTAATTTTTGAAAACTCAATGTATAAAAGGACAATTAATTTATCTGAAAACCATTTAAAAAGTATAAATAGTGTTATTCAAAAAAAATTAATTTAATATTTTCCTTTTGGAACATATGAGTAAGCCAATGTATAAGGTACATTTTTTAAATTCATATTTTAAATAATATTTAAACATTAATCACACTTAGATTTAGAACAAAGTATTGAGTTGAAGTAAATATGTAGGATGTATATAAATGATGAATATCGTCTTTCTATGTAGATGATTCATTGTTTACATGATAACCCATTGAGTGTTAAATTTATCAATAATTTCTTCAGAAAATATTCATTTAAGAAGCCTATATCCAAGTTTTTGTTCTCGTGCTTTTAAAATATTATAAATGAATCATTTTATGTTGTTTTATAAAAATGTGTTTTTATTTTTGAAAATTTAAAATTAATCATGAGAATGACTGAGAACAATCAATGGTTAACAATGTGGATATTTTACATAGCATTAAAATGAATGATTTTAATCATTTTTTATTATGTTTTTAATGATTTAGTTTATAACATTTTCTTGTTATGTTATTTAATTAAATGTATATTTTGTAATTTAATTTGTAAAATAATAATTATTTATATGTTTTTTATTTTTAGTTTTTAAATTATTAATATTATCTATTTATGTTTATTCGAAATTTTATTTACACTTTTTAGATTTTAATTTTTCATATTTTTTTGATTTTTACTTATTAAATAATCATTTTTTTATTTAATTAACTAAAACATTAATTTAATTATTTATATTTTTATAGTATATTATTTTTATTATATATCATTAATCATATTTATTTATTTTATTTAATCTCAATTAAATTTTTTTAATCATTTTAGTTTCATTAATCATTTATTAAAATCTACTATCAAATAAGTTGTTTGATGTTCTCCTCAATTTTATAGGTTAGTTTAGTTTTTAATTTTTTAGATTTCTGTTTTTTTGAAGTAATTAATTAGTCATCATATATTTTGAAATCGATGTAATTATATAAATAATTATTTTTCTTATTATTATTTATGTTTATTTAATAACATTGTTTTCCATTTATTTTTGTTTTCTTCTGCAATTTACACACCACCACCTATATTTTAAAGTAATTTTGTCATTATGTCACCATCCATCTCGAGCAGAAAAGAAGAGACCCCTCTTATTCATCAACACCCCACAAACAGAAAACAATAGATGCCATCGGTTCTCTCCTACCTTTGTCAATTATTCATATCACTAGAATCACTAACACACAACCAAAAATCATACTACCACTAAAACAAACTCACCACTGTGTCACGAACCAACCCAGGTCGACCCTAAACGGGACACCCGGGTCACCTGAGCCAGCCCGCGACATGCCCTCAAGCGTGTCTCCCCTTATGCTAGAGGTTGCCGACTAGCGGCGAGGGTGTATGGTAGATCAGGGGGGAGACTATACCCTCTTATCAAAGTGGAGAAATGGGACCAAAAATACAGCAACAGAAGTAGTGTAAATAATAATAAGAAAGTAGCGGAAAACATTTTTCATTTATATGGTTTGAATAAAAGTGGTTAACGGAAGTTTATATAAGAGATGCATGCATGAAATGCTAATGATACAATGGAATCATTAAATCACGCGACATACTTACACATCAATGCATAAGTAAATTAATAAATGTCTCAAGCCCTGAGGGCGATCTCCATGAGCATCCTGAGCCCCAACTCGGTCCTTTGGTCCTAACTCCAAGTACAAGAAATAGCAACAACAAGGTCCTACAGCCAAATGGAATCTACTCGGGTACCCCAGTGCAATGGTGGCCTGAGTTGGGTGTGATATATACATCTCAATAGGCTGGAACCACCAGGGTCTTGCCCACTCTAGACCATGAAATATAATTATACAAATTGCCGGTATTTTCAAACAATAACGATGCAATACAAATAATAAACACCCGTCCCGGTTCCAAAAAGGACACTTGATGGCAAAACCTGCCTCGAACCATATCCGGGATAGGAACCTTTTTAAAACAACACAATAAAATTTGGTTCAAGCATAAGAACACATTTTATCATTTTGATCACTTACTCTATTTATTCACTTATCATTTCAACTCAGATTGGAAAATCCATTCATTCTCACCTTTCTTTATTTGATCAAAATTCACTCGGGTTTTACCCACATCTCTCATTCTTTTCATAAATCATTATTATCATTCGTTTTGTGTTGAACTCCATGTCAAGCACCCCCAATTATCATTTGGTGTAGATCTCCATGTCAAACACCTCGAATCACATTTGGTGTAGATCTCCATGTCTAACACCTAGATAATTATTCGGTGTAGATCGCCATGTCTAATACCCCGAATCACATTTGGTGTAGATCGCCATGTCTAAAACCTTATATCACAAGCTTGGATAACCATTGGGAAGGAACGGCATGTCCAATACCAACATTTAAATCGGTCTAGAACGCCATGTCTTGGACCCAGAATCTCATTTATTTATTACCATTTATCAATTAATTAATCAGTCAACACAATTCTCATTATATAATTAATTCTTCACATTTAATTATCTAAATCAGATCTCAACTTTTTATAATCAATTCTCATAATTAATTATCCTTGTTCAACATTATGGAAGTTGCACGAGAAATAGAAGGTAAACAAAAGTGTATGGCATCAACATGCCTCTATGATAGATGATTAATGACATTAAATTGTTCAAGCTAACAAACTTGTTCAAGCAAGGCATTTAGTTCAATCTATCACATTAAATTTATAACTTAAAGAAAAAGTAAAAACATGCATTTAGGCGGGGCACCCCCAAAGGGGTGGTCAAGAGGCAAGGAGAGCACCTAGGGTGGGCTTTACCATAAACGAAGGCCACAATGGGCATGAGCGAACCACCCAAGAATTTCAATAATAAATAATGAGGCATCTCCATAAGGTTGCTATAAGGGACACAAGATGTGGAATGACATAAGTGTCGAAGTAATGGGAAGAGGGTAAAAACCCTACCCTAAAATTTCTAATTACATATTAATCCATGAACTTAAGAGGTGTCATGGCTCATTTATTAGTTTCCAAGAAGCAACGTCATTTGAGGTAACCAGTAAGGTAAAAGAACAAGAATGTCATTTATCAAGTATAATGTCAAGGATAAAGTGTCATAATACATTTAAGCAAGCAATCACAAAAAATGAAATCTACTACTACACATTTATTTTGAAGGCAGCTCATCTCCATTGGAGGAGTTTTATTAAAAAAACATGTCATTACTTAATCAAATAATTCATTTAGTGATATTTAGCATTTACTTTAAAACTCAATCAACACTTAACAAAGTTATGAAGCCAAAAAATAAAGAAGGAAATCATGAAATTCTATTGCTACATTTTTAGATTGAAGGAAGCGCACCACGAAAGAGGGGTTTTATTATTAAATCGTCAGTTTAGTGACCAAGCAACCTCTTTTATCTTATTCCTGCAATTGACATGATTTGCACAGAAGCATTTAATCGGAATTAAACTTTCATAATTAAAATGATAAGTGAAATATTAAACTCACTATTAATTTACTTAAATTTAAAGGGCAAGGAGATGGCCCCTACCTTCAGGTGGATCCATCCGTCCACTCCGGCTCTTGGCGCTTTCTAACTAATGCTGCCACAGCTGCTCCCCCACGAGGCATATGAGATTTCACATATGAATAAGGACACCTAGCCTCTATGTACACGCTCTGCATGGCCATGAGAATGATCAAGAGGATCCTTACACATATGCTTATACACATAAGCCTGTCTCCGCTCACCTACGTAGGAATTTTTAATATATACAATGGGGACAACTATCCTCGTACGTGTAAATTTGCTGCCATGCACAAATATACGCACGCTAAGGAAACCCACATACATATAAATATGTACCTATGCCTACGTAGGCGAGTAGCCTAAGCTCTGGCAAGGAGAAACCAACTCCAAAGGTCCAATCCACTATAAAAAAACCACAACCAACCTCAAGACACAAAGAGAAACCAATTTATGTGAGGAAAGACCAACCAACGGTATTAAATCCTTACCTCGGGTGTTAGCAACAACGCGAAACAAATTGAAACCACCCAATGCCCTACCAATTAAATACCAGACAGTCAATAACACATGACGACCCTAATTTAGTAGATGTGAAACTAACGAAGGGTATAAAACCATACCTCTCAATGTAGGAGATGAACTGAAACCACCCGAACCTCTTCTCCTTCGGCGGCGGTTGCCGGAACGCACCTCAAGTGACCCTAATAGAACCTTCACACCAACCAAAAACAAGAATAAACTGAAAAACTGGATCACCTCTAAGCCCTAGGGTTCGGCCGCACCTCACCGGGCACTTATTAGGTCGAAATGAAGCAGGAAACATGGAGGAGAATGGAGAGAAGTGATTACCATGATGATTCGGAGAGAAGCCGAGAAGAAAACTGGGAAGAAACGACGTCGAAGAGGAGGCCGTAACAGGGGTGTCGTGCGCGGCTCGCCGGAGATAAAGGAGGGGGTGCGTCGCGAGGGGGTTCTTCCAAGTGAGGGTGAGGGAGAGTTATATAGGTTTTAATTTTAACTTATTTATTTTCTTTTGTTTTAATTATAAACAAAAACTAAAACAAACCCAACCCGCGTGGTTTTATCCGCACCGTCTGAAACACTATGCATAGCTTGCATGCCTGCTACTGGATACACGAGGAATCCCGCAAGGCTGACCCATTTGGATAAACCTACCGCACGCAGTCCGATATCATCACTTAAAACGGATCCAGAGCTCTGGACCTCGTTCCAAAACTCGGTTTTAGAACCGACCCGCTGATAAAAGAAAAAGTTCAAAAACCTTCGAATTTTATCTGCCCTAAAAAAACGGTTCGTTACAAAATACCCACCTAAAAAAACTTCTCGACCCCGAGAGGCCTTCGAAAAACAACAAAAACATCACCCGACCCACAAGGGTCGTGAAGTTTTATTCAACCGGTCGTATTTCATTTCCAACGCCCAATGCACCTTTAAGAATTTTCTAAGAAGACTGCACTTAAGCCTTTACAACTCGAGCCAACGCTCATGTTACAACTGAAACATCAAATAAGATCTTTCATCTGGGGCCATTGTAGGGACCTCAACCAAAGAAAATGGTCGAATAACGATCGACGAACTAAAATTGGTCACACCAGATTTCATCGAAAGACATCGCCGACCCAAAAAACACACTCGCACTTAAACCGACGACATGCTTTTTAAACTGTTCCGTTATCAACCACGGGTACACCGAAGTCCTTACCTGACCTTTGGTGATATTCTCAAGTCATGTCATCATAAGTCTACTATAAAACTACTGTGCCTCAGCACGAAGCGTAACTACAAGAAACCGTGCATCCCACTCACAACCAGAGAGAGATTACAAATCAAACCCACAACTTTTAAACATCAGCGCAGCGTATAACCGACACTATCTTGGTGTATCCAAGATGACGTCAATATTGGGGACATGCTCTTCTCATCCAGCAGAGTACACTAAGATTAAACCAAGGTCACTGAGAAGATCAATCGGACCAAACTCTAATGCCTATACCACCTGAGGCATTTGTATTCGTCGATGCTTATCAACAGAAACTCTTCCGGCACTAACGGAGTTTCTAATGCATTGCGCACACTGCCAAACTTTTTAAAGTCATGCTGCCAAGAAAGTACCATCATGAAAACAGAAACTCATGCGACACTACCCACCATAGGAGTGTCCATGTTGTCGCAAGAACTACCCACTCACTGGTGCGATATTTTTAAAAAAAATTTAATGCATAGGTGACGTTCCTCGAACTAGATCACCACATCATATGCTCACACTGAAAACAAGGCAACTCAAGCTCTAAGGGGACTACCTAGCACGGGATAGTCCCTTATGAAGCACACACGTCGACCCTAACTCTTGGTCACACAAAACAAGGATTACTAGGCTCAAAAACCCCTTTCCATTTTATCCATTTCATTAATTCATTTAAACCATTAATCATTTGAAAGATGATTTTAACAGAACCACAAGTACTATTTCACAAAAATGTACTAGGTTTTCAAACAACGCCCCATGGGGAAAACAGGCAAGTTGTAACAAACATCCTCTTCAACATTTAACATTTAAACTTTAGCAGCCATCATTTAAAAAGTTCAAAAACACGATTTACCATTTTCCCAATTATAAGGCGCCCATACACCTTATAATGGAAAATTGGCTTTGTCGCAATCACAACCAACAATTTCAGCCAAAGCAACCAAGCTCTTTCCAGCAAGCTAACAAGACACTACAAAGAGATAACACAAAGCAACAAGCTGAAATCACTAAAAAATGTTATAACACAGAGCAAGACACACAAGAAATATAGAAAACATGACATATTATCACCCAATCATTTAACTATCACCAAAACATGATTTCTAAAGAGGCGTGCTAAATAAATCCAGGCCTGACATTTTTTCAAGGCACAAAATCAAAATCAGCAGGCATCCTATAAATGCAACTACATGGCATGGCACATATGCATGACATGTGAATCTATACGTGTCTAATATGATGCATGTAATAGAATTTCCTAGAAATATCGGGCCAAGGTAATTTTTCAAAACCTCTTCATAAACAATTAAGCAGTGGAAAGTACAACAATCACCCAAGGTGAAATCACATCAACTGTAACAGCAAACAGCATGAACATCAATTCCCAGCCCTGGCCACATGGTCATTTACCATACATGGGGTGATCAGTCTCAGACACGGCTATTACCCAAGCACCGACACATTCCTAGTCTCCTATCTACCAACCCGAAAAAGTAAGACAAAAGAAAAGGAGGGTCCTCTAATTCCATTTTGTCATGAACCAACCCAGGTCGACCCTAAACCGGACACCTTGGTCACCTGAGTCGGCCCGCGACATGGTCTCAAGCACGTCTCCCCTTATGCGCAGAGGTTGCCGACTAGCGTTGAGTGTGTAAGGTAGGTCAGGGGGGAGACTATACCCTCTTATCAAAGTGGATCAAAGGGACCAAAAATACAGCAACGGAAGTAGTGTAAATAATAATAAGAATGCAGCGGATTTTTTTTCATTTATAAGGTTTGAATAAAAGTGGAGAACGAATGTTTATATAAGAGATGCATACATGGCATTCTAATGATACAATGGAAGCATTTAATCACGTGACATAATTACACATCAATGCAGAAGTAAATGAAAATAAGTCTCAATCCCCGAGGGTGATCTCCATGAGCATCCCGAGCCCCAACTCGGTCCTTTGCTCCTAACTCCAAGTACAGGAAACACAAATAGCAAGGTCCTGCAATCAAATGGAATCTACTCGGGTACCCCATTGCAATGGCGGCCCGAGTAGGGTGTGAGATATATATCTCAGTAGGCCGATACCACTGGGGTCTAGACCACTCTATACCATGAAATATAATTAAACAAAGTGCTGGTATTTTTGAACAATAACGATGCAATGAAAACAATAAACGCCCGTCTAGGTTCCAAAAAGGACACCTGACAGAAACAACTGCCTCGGCCCATAGTCGGGATAGGAACCTGTTTAAAACAACACAATTAAATTTGGTTCAAGCATAAAAACACATTTTATCATTTTTCTCACTTACTCTATTTATTCACTTATCATTTCAAATCAGACTGGAAAATCCATTCATTCATACCTTTCTTTATTTGATCACAATTCACTCAGGTTTTACCCACATCTCTCATTATTTTCATAAATCATTATTATCATTCATTTGGTTTTGAACGCCATGTCAGGAACCCCCAATTCTCATTTGGTGTAGATCGCCATGTCAAACAACTCGAATAACATTTGGTGTAGATCACCATGTCTAACACCTAGATAATCAGTTGGTGTAGATCGCCATGTCTAACACCTCGAATCACATTTGGTGTAGGTCTTCATGTCTAACACCTTATATCACAATCTTGGATAAACATTGGGAAGGAACGCCATGTCCAAACCCAATGTTTAAATCGGTCTAGAACGCCATGTCTGGGACCCAGAATCTCATTTATTTATTACCATTTATCAATTAATTAATCAGCCGACACAATTCTAATTTCATAATTAATTCTTCACATTTAATTATCCCAATCATATCTCAACTTTTTATAATCAATTCTCATAATTAATTATCCTTGTTCAACATTCTGGAACTCGCACGAGAAATTGAAGGTAAACAAAAGAGTATGGCATCAACATGCCTCTATGATAGGTGATTAATGACAGTAAATGGTACAAGCTAACAAATTTGTTCAATCAAGGAATTTAGTTCAATCTATCACATTAAATTTATAACGAAAAGTACAAGAAAAAATGGGCATTTAGGCAGGGCACAACCATAGGGGTGGCCAAGAGGCAAGGTGAGCACCTAGGGTGGGATTTACCATAATCGAAGGCCACAATGGGCATGAGCGAACCACCCAGGAATTTCAATAAAAATAAATGAGGCACCGCCGGAAGGTTGCGACAAGCGACACAAGACGTGGCATGACATAAGTGTCAATGTAATGGGAAGAAGGTAAACAACCTACCCTAAAAGTTCAAATGACATGATAAGCCATGAACTTAGGAGGTGTCATGGGTCATTTTTTATTTTCCAAGAAGCAACGTCATTTGAGGTAACCAGTAAGGTACAAGTACAAGCATGTCATTTATCAAGTATAATGTCAAGGATAAAGTGTCATAATACATTTAAGAAAGCAATCACAAAAAAAATAAATCTACTACTACACGTTTATTTTGAAGGCAGCTCACCTACATTGGAAGAGTTTTATTAAAAAAACATGTCATTACATCATCAAACAATTCATTTAGTGATATTTAGAATTTACTTTAAAACTCATTCAACACCTAACAATGTTAAGAAGCCAATCAATAAGGAAGGAAATCTTGAAATTCGATTGCTACATTTTAAGATTGAAGGCAGCACATTTCGAAAGAGGGGTTTGATTATTAAATCGTTAGTTTAGTGACCAAGAAAACTCTTTTATCTTATTCCTGCTATTCACACGATTTGTACAGAAGCATTTAATCGGAATTAAACATACATAATTAAAATAGTATGTGCAATATTAAACTCACTATTACTTTAAATAAATTTAAAGGGAAAGGAGAGGGGCCCTACATCCAGGTGGATCCATCCGTTCACTCCCTCTCTTGGAGCATTCTAACTAAAGCTGTCGCAGCTGCTCCCCCATGAGGTATATGTGATTTCACATACGTATAAGGACACGTAGCCTCAATGCACACGCTCTGCCTGGCCATGAGCATGTGAAAGAGGATCCTTACACATATGATTATACACATAAGCATGTCTCTGCTCACTTGGGCATGCATTTTTTTATATATGCAATGGGGAAAAATAGCCTCGTACGTGTATATTCGCTGCCATGCACAAATATACGCACACCGAGGGTACCCACATACATATAAATACGTACCTATGCCTATGCAGGCGAGTCGCCTAAGCTCTGGCAAGGTGAAACAAACTCCAAAGGTCCAACGCACTATCAAACAACCACAACCAACCTCAAGAAACAGTGAGAAAGCAATTTAAGTGAGGCAAGACAAACCAACGGTATTAAATCCTTACCTCGGGTGTTAGCGACAACATGAAACGAAGTGAAACCACCCAACACCCTACCAATTAAATACCAGGTAGTCAATAACACACGATGACCCTAATTTGGAGGATGCAAATCTAACGAAGGGTATAAAACCTTACCTCGAAACATTGGCGTCGAACCGAAACCACCTGAACCGCTTTGCCTTCGGAGGCGGTTGCCGGAACGCACCTCAAGGGAGCCCAAGAGAACATTCGCACCGACCTAAAACAAGAAGAAACCGAAAAACTGGATCACCTCTAAGCCCTAGGGTTCGGCCGCACCTCACCGGGCACCGATTAGGTCGAAATGAAGCCGGAAATAGGGGGAGAAGGGAGAGAAGTGATTACCATTATAATTCGGAGAGAAGACGAGAAGAAAACTAGGATGAAACAACGTCTAAGAGGAGGCCGTTGGAGGGGTGTCGCGCGCGGCTCGCGGTAGAGAAGGGAGGGGGTACATCGTGAGGGGGTTCTGCCAAGTGAGGTTGAGGGAGAGTTAGATATGTTTTAATTTTAATTAATTTATTTTATTTTATTTTAATTTTAAACAAAAACTAAAACACACCCAACCCACATGGTTTTATCCGCACCGTCTGAAACACCGTGCGCATCCCGCGCGCCTGCTACTGGATACACAGGGTATCCTGCACGGCTGACCCGCCTAGTTAAACCTACCACGCACAGTCCAATATCACCGCTTAAAAATGATCCAGAACTTGGGACCTCGTTCTGAAGCTCAGTTTTAAAACTGACCCACTGATGAAAGAAAAAGTTCAAAAACCTTCAAATTTTATCCGCTCTAAAAAAATGGTTCATTACACACTGGATGTTCCTCACACCATCATCTCCCAAAGAGGTTTCTCTGGTCATTTATAGCAACTGAAAACTTATATATTTAGCATCATGATCTTACCCCCTCAAATTTTCACCATCACCTGATCTAGAGATGATATGAAATCCTCTCAGAACAACCAGTCCATAGATGAACCCCCTTCATTATCTAGCTTATTCACCACAAGCTATTATGATACATCCACATTAAATTTGAGCAACCACTGTGATGGAACCTTGATCTGAGTAACCATATCTATAAGGACCCGACCATAAACATTAAAAAATATTTAATTAAATGTATAATACACATTGATGATCTTTTCAGGTTTAGAGTTTTGGGGAATTAGGTCATAACTATTTAATATTAAAATATTACAAGGTAGACATATCTACATAGTTTCCATTTTTTTCAAAAAATAAAAGCTCTTAAAAGAAGAGTCATGTGTAGTTCCATGTTTTAGATAGAATGAATTTTCCTTGATCCCATCCTTGACCTTATTCATCTTTATGTCCTGTGAAAACATTTGAAATCATGGGATGAGCATTAAAAGCTCAGTATGGGTTATAAAAAAGAGAATGAAAACATTTGTTAATAAAGACATACAAAACATGAACTCTTTTACTTACCTCATGAAATCATAAGATTTATGAAAGACACTTAAAATGATTAATCATAATGGTAAATTGTGGCATCCATATTATACTTACATTTTAACTATCACATCTACATAGGGAGTTTCTTTGGAATACCCATCATAGTATATTCCATAAATCTATTAGGATAAACATTCAAGTTTACCTACATCACGTTAACCAATGAATTGGAGAGCTATCTCAGGGTCACCCACCCTAGGTTTATCACGGAACCACCCGTATATGTAAATAATTACCATGAAACATAACATGATCATAACACATAACATAAGCATAAAGAAATGATAACATTCCAACATTGTATAAAAAATTTCATTTCAAGATATTGAAATAATAAATCCATTATCAAAATCATTTTCAATTCCAAAATAAATAAAAATAGTATTTGGTATTTATTATTCTTTTTAAAAACATTACAGATTATTAATGAAGGCAAAGATCAAATAATACTCACGGCGGCGGAAAGGTCGTTGTCACCACTTACGTTAAAATAAAAATTCCATTTGTTCGTTTAGTAAAATGATATGTAAAAAAATATTCCCTTAGAGTAAAATGAAAAGTCAAAGGGGTTTATACACTGTATAAAATAAAGTCATGTATAAAAATAAAAATGCTTCAATGAAAGGAGATTGAGACGAAGTCCCTTTCCTTACGTCCGACATGACTCAATCATTCTTTAATCTCCTGAATAATAAAATAAAGTGAATTTCTACTTGAATAAGAACCTTTTTCAAGTTTATTATTCCTTTTATATCACTTATTACCATTTTATAAACATTATGCAATCATTTAAGTTAATTATGTTCATTTTGTCGATATTTGGTATCTGAGTAAAAATGAACAACTTATATTTACATGTTTTCCATGTGGTTAAAGGTTCATTATATACAGAATGATATTCATGATTTTGATATCATATATATCATATATATCCTATATATACAAGTTTTTATAATATTACATAACACCTAGATGTAAGATATGAAATTCCCCATTCATGGAGACGGTAAGCCGTACGCACGCATGAACGTTACTTTCATTTATATTTCTTATTTAAATGGAAATAAAACATAGTGATACATAGGAATATTATAATTCCAGTATAATATCATATATAATATCATTAACACTATCCTTTATACATCCCACATAAGGGATTAACGAGTGACATCACATTAAGGGGGCAGTAGTCCGCAGTTCCTAAAATGAGATAATCATATTTAACCACTATTGAAACCATAAAGGCTTGATATAATTCGGAATTACATAAGATTAATGAAATCATAAACATAATATATATCATATATAAATACAGTGCGTTCATAATTTCCACCATGAGAGGTGGTAAGATGTAATTGAACAATCATCGTTTTTTTGAGGCGTTAGTTTACTATCCACAGTAACATTATGTTCTTCATCCATTAGATGGAGGTGTGTGTAAGTGCAGTTCAAATCATTCATATAAAAACTTCCAAGTATATTAAGGATACTGGTTTTGTTAAAAAGAAAAGAAAAAAAGTGTTTAGGGGTTGGAGAAGTAAAATAAAAGAAAATAATTTAAGAGGAACTTTTACCTTTAATTTGGGTAACTCCCTTTGGTTTGAACCAAAGGACTTATTGAAGTGCCTTATGCCTAAGGTAAGGCTTCTAAGAGGAGGAGAGGGATGTTTAGAGCTTAATTTTGGCATATTTTGGATGAGCCAAATGGCTTGAGAGGTGTGAGTAATTGGTTAGAAGTGGTCTCCATTTATAAGGGGGAGGAGAGGGCCTTTAAGAAAGTGTAAAACTATGATTTTATTATATAATGATATTCGGTTTATAATGGACTGAAAATCATTATATTGAAAGATAGTATGACTCATGGTTGAAATAAAATAATCCAATCAGAATTGGACATGTTTTGGATAACATTTTAATCATTATAATATTATTTATTTAAATCATTTATAAATGAGGTAAATAATGCATCATTATTGTGTAATAAATAATTTAATTTATTTTATGTCTAAAAATTATAAAAAAATTAAATCATGTAGGAAATATATTTATATTTCCAATGAATTACAATAGTTGAAAATATGACTTATAAATCACCATATAAAAATTAATTTATTAAAAGAGTTTTGTTATTGTCAAATTCGTCTTTACATTAAATTAATTAATCTAAAGTGTCATTATCTTTCATAATTGGCTCCATGGGGTCCCAAAATCTACCCAAGGATGCCCATGGTCAGCCAATACTCATACTATAAGGTTAGGACATGTGTTAAGGTAATTTTGAATTATTATAATATTCATTTTACCGTGAATTACATTATTTACCTTTAACAGTGGTAAATAAAAGTCAAAAATTACTATGCATCAAAAATTATTTTCATCATAATGAACCACATTTTACTTCTTTATAATAACCAGGTATGTCATGTTTTTTAAATTCAGTTCACAGAAGTGGTAAAATTTCATTTAAATGAAAAAGTCAGTTTTTTAACTACTACTAAGTGGTGTCACTATTCATCAAAAATTGATGTTTTTCAGAAAAATACCAAAAATTCAGCCTATGCATTATTTGATATTCTGAATTCAAATTTTATGTCTATTTCTAAAAATTCAAAACATATAAGTGGAATTAATAAATTTAAAAATTATTTCCGGTTGTTAAAACAAATAGTGTGTTTTTAAGAAACAATAACTATCAAAAGATTGATACTTTTTATGTCCAATTTCAAAGTGAAATTACTTCCAATGACCACAATTTGATAAAATGGTAAAAATATACTTTAATTTCACTTTAAAAATAGTTAAAAATCTAACCTAACCATATAAATAAATTATATTAAATTGAACTTTTGAATTAAAATACAATATTTATCATTATTCATTAAAAAATGAACTTTATCAGAAATATACCAAAAAAATTACCGAAAGTAAAATTTGATGTCCCCATTATAAAGAAGGATTATATTTGGTCAATTAAAACATATAAATATGACCAAAAATTGATTTAATGAGGGTTCACCATTAAAAGGCTGTAAATCGTCCTTTTAATGTAAATTATACTTAAAATTAGACTCATTCACATTTTAAGCCTCTAACTTTTATTAGATAAAAGTAAATACATCGAACAAACATGTATAATCATATTGTATTTAGTTTCATTCATTCCCTCCACTGCAACGACTAAGAGTTAACTACCTTTTAAACTAATAATATTACATTATTAGTGTGCAACATAAGATTCTAATGAAACCTGTTGTTTTGCATTGGGTACTCTATCGGACAAATAAAACCATTTAAATTAATATTAATATTTAATTCAAAAAATATTAATAAATATGAAAAATGTCTTATTTTTCATTTACATGGGATGTTACATCCTTCCCCCCTTTTGGAAAATGAGTCCTCGTAATTTTTATTCACTTATCAAAATAAGTGGTGGTATTTATCCCTCATAGAATTTTCAGATTCAATCATTTCCTCTTCAACCATATGGTTTTTCCACAAAACGTTTACCCAATTAATTACCTTATTCCACAACACATTCTCTCTATGTTCAAGAATCTAAACTAGTTGTTCTTCATAAGAGATATTCTATTCCAACTTAACTACCTCTGGGCTCAAAACATGATTTGGATTTGACATATACTTTCTCAACATCGAAACATGAAAAACATTGTGTACCTGGGATAAACCTAGATGTAAATCCACTCATTCCGCAACTGATCCCACATTCTCTATAATTTTATAAGGTCCAACGAACATCGGACTCAACATTACCTTATTATAAAAACACATCACACTTTTCCATGGAGAAACTTTGAGAAAGACATGATCACCTACCTCAACAGAAAGATCCTTCCTCCGGTTATTGGCATAACATTTCTGTGTGCTCTAAGCTATTCTCATGTGCTTCTAAATCAATGGACCTTTTTACACCATCTTTTCCACCAATTCTGGTCCTATCAGCTTCTTTTCAACTTTATCATCCCAAAATATGGAGTTCGACAATGATTTCCATAAAATGCATCAAATGGAGCCATCTGTATATAGGAATGAAAACTAATATTATTAGAAAATTCAACCAAAGAAAGATGTTGGTCCCAACTTCCCTGATAATTCATCTAGTAAGAACGTAACATATCCTCCAAAGTCTGAATTGTTCATTATGACTACCCATCTGATTGGGGATAAAAATATGTACTAAAATTTAATTCAGTACCCAATGACTTCAGATGTCCTTTCCAATAGTTATAAGTAAACCTAGGATCACGATCAGATACAATGGAGAGAGGAACTCCATGAAACCTCACTATCTCATTAACACACAACCGAGAAAGTTGATCTAAAGATAAAGTATCTCAAATAGAAAAGAAATGAGAAAATATAGTCAATCGATCAACTCTAACCTAAATTGATTTTTTGCCTTGAGATGACTTTGGTAATCCCGCAACAAAGTCCATGGATATATTTTCCCATTTCCACTCTGGAACCGGTAGAGGCTGAAGCATTCCTTTGGGTAACTGTTTCTCTGCTTTAAACTGCTGACAATTCAAACACATCATAGTAAAATCAGAAATATCTCTTTTAATTCCATCCCACCAGTAATACTCACGAAGATCTCTGTATATATTAGTAATTCCAGGATGAACTAAAAATGGAGAACTGTGGTCTTTACATAACAACTCATTCTTCAACACTGAATCAAAAGGCATTAATAATCTCGTTCCAAATATCAAAACACAATCATTATCAATGTTAAATTCAGGAAACATACTCTTCTGAACCAACTCTACCTTTTTCGGCAACTCACTATCTTCTTTATATGCTTTCATAATTTTATTGATAGAGATGATTTCACTGACACCTCAAACAAAACAGAATAATTTACTACAACAAAAACTTATATGCAAAATTTCATCAAATCAAAAACCAAAGGATCTCGTTCCAAACATATCATGGCTAATGAGAAATTAATTTTTTGACTCAATGCATCAGCCACTATATTGTCTTTTCCAGGATGGTAATAGATTGTGCAATCATAATACTTGATTAATTCCAACCATCAACTATGTCACATGTTAAATTATTTATGAGTAAATATATACTTCAATCTATTGTGATTAGTATATATTTCACATTTCACTCTATACAAATGATGCCACCAAATTTCTAAAGCAAAAACATCAGCAAATACTTCCAAATAATGTGTAGGGTAATTTAACTCATGTGGTTTCAACTAACATGAAGCATAAGCAATTACCTGATAATTTTTAATTAGGAAAAAACCCAGTCCTTTCAAAGAAGCATCACTGTAGATAACAAACTCACCATTTCTGGAAGGCAGTGCCAAAACTGGAGAATTCACCAATCTTCTTTTGAATTATTGAAAACAATTATCAAAGCATTTTGTCCAGATGAACATAACACATTTTCGAGTTAACTTAGTGATTGGACTAGATAACTGTGAAAATTTTCAACAAATATTCGGAAATAACCTTCCAAACCATGAATACTATGTATCTCGGTTATATTTGTGGGTCTTGGACATTCTTCAATAACTTTCATATTAGAAGGATCAACAGTTATGCCATTTTTTTGAAACAATGTGACCATGGAAGGAAATGTTTTGTAACAAAAAAATACATTTGCTTAATTTCCCATAATGTTTATTTTTTTAGGTTTTCATGACCACACTTAAATGACATTAATGTTCCACTTTACATTTGCAATAAACCAAAATACCATCAATGAACACAACCACAATCATATCCAAGAACTCATGTAAAATTCGATTCATAATATCCATGAATACAATAGGTTCATTGGTTAACCCTAATGGCATAACTACATATTCAAAATGGTCATATCTAGTACGAAACACAGTCTTTGGAATGTCTGCTTCCTTTACATTCAACTGATGGTACCCCAACCTCAAGTCTATCTTCGAAAAATACTAATCTCCCTGGAGCTGATCAAAAAAATCATCGATAAGAGGAAAAGGATATATATTCTTAACAGTGATGTTATTCAATGATATATAATCAATCAAAAGTCTCATTGAACCATCTTTCTTTTTAACAAACATGACAGGAGCACCCCATGGTGACATGCTAGGTCGAATGAAACCATTATCTAATTACTCCGGCAATTGGTTCCTTAACTCTAAAAGTTCAATTTGAGCCATTAGATAATGGGGTTTTGAAATTGGATTAACATCCAGAAATAAGTAAATAGTAAATTCAACATCCCAATCAGGTATACTACCAGGCAACTCATCTGAAAAAACATCAAGGTACTCATTTACCATTGGAACATCATTAAACTGAACAGTTCCTTTTTTTTCCACAGTATGTGCTAGGTAACATTCATTTTCATCATTTACTAGTTTCTTAGCTTCCTGACATGTTATCAACAGTAAGGGTTCGTATTTGTATAGAAACTAAAAATTATTCTGAAAAGAAACATCTTTATCTCTGCAATCAATATTAGCTTGATAAACAGAATTCCAATCCATGCCCAAAAAAAACATCAAACTCTACTAGAGGAAAAACAATAAGGGTCACAGGTAAATTCTTTCCGCACACAAGGACATGATTGTTATTATGTTTTCTTTTTGTCTTAATATTTCCTCTAGGTGTTTTTACTTTATGTTATGTATTCATATCTTGAGATGGAATTCACAATTTACTAGAAAAATTTTCTGAAATGAAAGAGTGTGTAGACCATGAATTAAACAATACATTGGAATAATCTGAACAATCATATAGTATACCTGATAAAACTTCATTTGATGGACCAACATCTGCTAAAAGTAGTTGAAAAGTATTTCACCACCCCTTTATGCTTGTAGTTTGGCTACTTTCATTCGGTTGAGTTCATTTTTGGACAGTCATTTGCATAATGACCAATTTCATTTCACTTAAAACATTTTACTGACTGTAAATTGGATTATGTCTTACCAAAACCCAGATCATTTTCCGTGTAATTATGAGTCTTATGTCCCATTTTACCACATCGGTAGCACATACCAGAATTCATAAAACAATTCCCAACATGCTTTTTAACACAATTTTCTCAAACTGTAAACTTATGTTTCTTACCATCAGACTTTTTTGAAGAGTTCTTCCCTTTCTCCAGCCACCTTGACCTCTTATTATATTTTTTTCAATGAATAACTAATCATAGACAAACTCCATTTCCACCATCTACACACAACGAACAAGTTTTTCATAACTTTTGAACTCACGAGAAGCTAATGACCTTCAATACTTTGGCATTAATCCTGAGTAAAAATGGTTGACTTTACTATCATGATATCATATGAAATTTGGACCATACCATGCTAGGAGAGTGAATTTTTCTTCCTAAGAAGCCACTGAGTCATCCTCCTGCCTCAATTCTAGGAATTTTTATTCCATCCTAAGACGAACCACCTTAGAAAAATATTTCCAAGGAAACATACCTTTGAATACATCTCAATCAAGAGAATTAATTTCCACACCATCCCTAATATTTTTCAATATTGACCACTACTGATCAGCATCACCTTCAAAATGGTAAACATCAAGACAATCCTTTTGATATTCTAAACAACTTGTGACATCAAAAATATTTTCTAGTGCTTTACTCCACCCTTTAGCTAGCACCAGGATAGATGATCCTATAAATGATGGGGGATGTTGCCACATGAAATGCTCCACTACTGACATGTCCCACTGTGGTTGATCTGGCTGATCTTGTATATGGATACAACCAACATTTATAGCCTTTTTCAATTGTGCCATCGATGAAACAAACTATTCAGTTCCGATTCCGACCTTCTCAGGTTGCTGGTATGGAATGTTTTCTTACTCCGGATGTCGTCCCAACATAGCTTCCCTATTTCCACTGCGGAAAACCATTCTAAACATAGAAATATCTCAGGTGAAGATACATGTTAATCTAGAAATTCTATATGATTTCAATATTAACATAAATTACTTTATGGATATTACTTTATCAATACCCTAACACCTAAAGATATCTAAACCGACCTCTGATACTAACTATAAAGACCGAACCTTAAACATTATATAATATTTAATTAAATGAATAATAAAATTGAGGATCATTTCAGGTTTAGAGTTATAGAGAATTAGGACATAACTATTACATCTCAAAAGATTACAAGGTAGATATATCTACACAGTTACCATTTTTTTCATAAAATAAAAACCCTTAAAAAAGTGTCATGAATAGTTCTATGTTTTAGATAGCATGACTTTTCCTTGATCCCATCCTTGAACTTATTCAAAAGTAAGTCCTATAAAAGCATTTCAAAACATGGGATGAGTATAAAAATCATAGTAAGGGTTATAAAACAAATTATTAAACCATTTTTTAATAAATACATACAAAACATGAACACTATTACTTTCCTCTTGAAATCATAAGATTTCTGAAAGACACATAGAAATCATTAATCATAAAAGTAACTTGTGGAATCCATATCATACTTACATTATAACTATCATATCTACATACGGAGTTACTTTGGAATACCCATTATAGTATATTCCCTAAATCTCTTAAAAAAACATTCATGTTTACCACCGTCACATTACCCAATGCATTGGTGAGCTATCTCGGGCCCTCCCACCCTAGGATTATCTCGGAACCAACCGTATACGTAGATAATGCCCAATAACCATAACATGATCATAACACATAACATAAGCATAAATAAAAGATAACATTCCCACATTGCAATAACAAAATAAAATTTCAAGATATTGAAATAATAAATCCATTATCAAAATCATTTTCTATACCAAAATAAATAAAATGAGTATTTTCTATTTATTTTTAATTTTAAAAACATTACGACCAGTTAAGGAAGCCAATGATCATATCATACTCACGGCGGCGGATAGTTCGATGTCACCGCTTACGTTAAAAAACATTCCATTTTGTCATTTAGTAAAATTATTCATCTAAAAATAATCCCATTGAATAAAAAGGAAAGTCAAATGGGTTTATACATTGTATAAAATAAAGTCGTGTATAAAACTAAAAATGCCTCAATGAAAGGAGATTGAGATGATGTTCCTTACCTCGTGTCCGACATTACTTGATCGTTCATTAATCTCCTGAATAATAAACTAATGTTAATTTCTACTTGTTTAAGAACCTTTTTCAAGTTAATTATTCCTTTTATATATCTTATTACCATGTTATAAACATTATGCAATCATTTATGTTAATAACGTTTATTTGGTCGATATTTGGAACTTGAGTAAAAATGTACAACTTATATTTACAAGTTGTCCGTGTGGTCGAAGGTTAATTCTATAAAAAATGTTATTAATGATTTGGATATCATATATATCATTTATTCCTAGTACATATATGTTTTGATAATAGTACATAACATTTTGAGGTATAAAATGAAAAGCACTGTTCATAGACACGATAAGACGTACATACACATGAACGCTACATTCATTTCTATTTTTTATTTTAATGGATATAAAAAATAATGATACATATGTATATTATAATTCCTGGATTACATCATATATAATATCATTACCAGTATCCTTTATTCATCCCACATAAGACATTAACGAGTCACATTTCCTTAAGGGGGCGGTAGTCCGCACTTCATCAAATGAGATTATCGTATTTACCCACTATAGAAACCATAAATGCTTGATATAATTGGGAAGTACAGAAACATAATGAAATCATAAACATGATATATATTTTATATAAATATAGTTCCATCATAATGGCCACCATGAGATGTGGTAAGATGTAATTGAACAATCATCATTTCGCAAGGCATTAGTTTTCCATCCATAGAAACATTATGTTCTTCATCCATTTGATGGTGTTGTGTGTAAGTGTTGTTTGAATACTTCTTATTAAAACATCATAGTTTATTGAGGATACTGGTGCTGTTACAATAAAAAAATAAATATAAAGATTTTAGGGGTTGGAGAAGTAAAATAAAAGGAAACAATTTAAGAGAAACTATTACCTTTAATATGGGTAAATCCATTTGGTTTGAACCAAAGGACTTCATGAAGTGTCTTCAGCCTATGTTAAGGCTTCGAAGAGGAGGATAGGGATGTTGAGAGATTAATTTGGCAGATTTTCGATGAGGAAAATTGCTTAGAGTTGTGAGGAATTGGTTATAAGTGGTCTACTTTTTTAAGGGGGGAGGGTCTCGTTATGAAAGTGTGAAACTATTATATTATTATATAATGATATTAGGTTTATAATGGTCCAAAAATCATTATATTCAAATATAAAATGACTTATGGTCGAAATAAAATCATCCAAGCCTAATTGGACATGTTTTGAATAATATTTTATTAATTATAATCTTATTTATTTAAATCATTTATTAATGAGGTAAATAATCCATCATTATTGTGTCATAAATAATTTAATTTATTCGAAGTCTAAAAATTATAAAAAAATACTATCACGTAGGAAATATATTTATATTTCCAATTAATATTTTTTGTCGAAAATATAACTTATATATCACCATATAAAAATTACTTTACTAAAAGATTTTTGTTATTGTCCATTTTGTCTTTGCATTAAATTAATTAATCTAAAGTGTCATTATCTTTCATAAGTGGCTCCATTTTTTCCCAAAATCGACCCACGAATGACCATTTTCGGCCACTACTCATCCAATAAGGTTTGGATAAGTGTTAAGGTAATTTTTAATTATTAAAATATTCTTTTTACCTTGAATTACCATATTTACCTTTAATCGTAGTAAATAAAAGTCAAAAGTAACTATTCACCAAAAATTATTTTCATCTTAATTAACCACATTTTACATCATGATAACAACCATGTATGTCGGATTTTTTAAATTAAATTCACAGAAGTGGTAAAATTTCATTTAAATGAAATGTTCAGTTTTTTAACAACCACTAAGTTGTGTCACTATTCATCAAAAATTGATGTTTTTCAGAAAAATACAAAAAATTAAGCTGAAACATTATTTGATATTCCTAATTCAAAATTGATGTCTATTTCTCAAAATTCAAACCATATAAGTGTCATTAATTAATTTAAAAATAAATTCCCGCTGTTAAAACAAATAACTTTTGTTTAAGAAACAATGACTATCAAAAGATTGATACTTTCTTATGTCCAATTTGAATGTGAAATTACATCCAATGACCAACATTGGATCAAATGGAAAAAATATATTTTAACATCACATTAAAACCAATTAAAAAGATAATCTAACCATATAAATAAATTAGATTAAAAGGAACTATTGAATTAAAATACAATATTTTTCAATATTCATTAAAAAATGAACTTTATAAAAAAAAATACCAAATAAATTGTCCAAAGTAAAATTTGATGTCCCATTCTAAAGAAGGATTATATTTCGTCAATTAGAACATATAATTATGACCAAAACATGATTTGATAATGTTTTTCCATTAAAAGGCGGTAAATCGACCTTTTAATGTAAATTATACTTAAAATTAGTTTCATTCACATTTTAAGCCTCTAACGTTTATTGGATAAAATTAAATACATCTAACAAGAATTTATTATCATATTGTAGATTGTTTTGTTCATTCTCGCCACAAAAACGACTAGGAGTTAAAAACCATTTAATATAATAATATAATATTATTAATGTGCAACGTAAGATACCAAAGAAACCTGTTGTTGTGTATCGAGTAAGCTATTGAACATAACAACCCTTTTAAATTCAAATCAATATTTATTTCACAAATATTAATAAATATGAAATATGTATTTTCCATCATTTATTTGGGATGTTACAATATCATTTCATCATGATGTTGCTATTGGCTATCATCACGGTTTGTCTTGCCGAGAGCCTGTGACCAAAGCACCCTCATTGCATAGATCTGAGAATCAAACTAAAATGCCGACAGAATCATAGAAAGGCACACTCAGATCAGAACATTGTTAACCCCTTTGTTTATTGATCAATACCTAGTGATTCAATGAAACATAACCATTTCCCACCACTAATTATGTCGATCTTAGAGAAACGTTCACTGGGGTAAATTGGTGTCATTTTCAGCAAAAGATATTGTTGTAGCCAATGGGGAGTTCACATCGATTTGAATATGTTGTCACAGACAAGGGAATCCACCACCATTCCACAATGGAGGTTCCATAGGAGGAGGCTGTGACAGAAGAGGAGAAGGGTAAAATGGTGCGAAGAAAAATAAAAAATAAAAAATACGATTAATAAAAAAAATTTAAAAAAGTAACATAATAACAAATAAATTAAATTAAATAAATATCATTAATATATTATAATTAAAAATTAAATATAATAATAAATTCAATGTAATATTTAATAATTAATATAATTATTTTTGGAAATAAAATTGTTTAATCATGTAAATTAATAAATAATTGATCCTTCTAATTTCAAATAAATATTATAATAATAAAATAACACCATGAATAAATTAATTAATATTAAATAAAATAAATAATTACAATATAAATTAACTAATTTAAATATCAATTAATTAAAAATATTAATTAAAAAATTTATTTTGTATATAAATATTTATATTAAATAAATAAATAACTAAGTAAATTAATAATTTATATAAATAATAATTTAAAATAAAAATAATTAATTTTAATTAATGTTTTAAATGTAATAAAAAATTAATCCATTAATATTAATATATATTTATAATTTAATATTTTCATTAATCTAATAGTTAATATAATTAATAAAATAATTAAATAAAAATAATGGAATATTCATTATTGCATTAAATAGTTTCTACTTTTAGATTGAAACTATGATAGTTGTACGTCCATATTCATTTAAACCACCAGGATGAAATCAATTGTATTGTTTTTTAATATTACATATAGATCTCAATATCAAAACATGTGTTTGGTGATTTTGGAGGAGTTCAAATAACGTTAGCACAAGCAGTGGTTGAATATTAGAATTTTAAATATGACTTATATTGGAAGGTAGACATCAAAAATGGTGAGGGATCATTCATTCTATGATCATTAAACACATTATCGAGAGATGTGCTAACACTTCATGGGGACCCCTCGGTGACAATGTCTCTATGATTTGGGAGAGAAATGGCATTAAGATTGTTCTATCTTCC